>SCHK01172856.1:0-10599 GCA_004124795.1 Poropuntius huangchuchieni | reverse complement strand
ATCTGTAAATCCTAAAAATTACAGAGTGCACCTCTAACTAACAGCCAAAATATTTAAAAAATTTTTTTAGCAAACTTGCGTTCAGGTTTGGCTCCATTCTGGTATAGAATGTCCACTTTTTACAATCCAATCAAGTGGAAAATTAAGTGCTGCACAAATTTGTGTTAAAAATATTTTACTCTGAAAAACATCACATTAAGGAAGCAAAATGGGTTGTGAATGCTGTCTCATGTTGACTTTAAGGACAAAGCCAATTAGTGTGAAATCTTCATATCTGACCCATAGATGGCATGGAATGTACAACCGAGAGAAGTGTGAGTTTCCTCAAATTCTCTCATTGGTCAGGCACAATGACCTTTGACCTGTACTGATGACCTCACAGGCAGGACAATCAGCACAGTGCAAATGCAACATCTTGACAAAGAGTCTGCCACAACATACATACGCGCACACACACATACACACCAACACTCACATTTTTACAGCGATAATGATACTACACAATATTGGGGTGACTTTACACGTGGAATGAGGGTGTGTGGCACTTTCCACCAATGAGAGTATGTGCTCAACAGGCTCCATAGACACACACACACACACACTCTCACGCTCACACACACACACACCCACACACACACACACACACACACACACATACACAAACAAGGCACAGGCCTGCTGCATCAAAGCCGGTTTTCTCTCATTGACACGCATAGCAGATGTAGGCAATGCATTTTTTTCTTTTTTTCTCTTTTTTTGCTTTAAAAGCCATGCAGAAGGAAAATGTAGTTTTGACAGCAGCCAGTGCTACATTTAAAAATGTGCTGCTATGACATCATATCACAACCAGGATTCACGATGCGAGTGTTAGATGTACAGAAGATGAAACATACCCATACCATATCTAGTCTATGCCTCTCCATCTCCTGAGAGAGAGAGTTGGCAGAGTATTATGAGACAGAAAAAAAATCACAGCGTCATTTAAAAAGAAAAGAAAAAAATAAACAAACTCAAAACTTCAGCCTGTAACCCCAAAGAGACAGATCCCACTCCCAAAAAGCATGGAAATTAACCAAAGAGAAACAGCAGAAAGTTAAAGAGAACCACATGAGGCTCGCCACTTCTTACATGGGCATAGACTGAACAAATCTATTAAAGGACACTTTTTAACCCATAATGCACTGCATTTCACATGGTGACTGTGAACTCTACAAGAAAAACATGCTCTTTGCCTCCCTTTCTCCTGCATTTTGTAGCAAAAATCACTACTACTATATAAATGGCCATTATGAGACCTATTATTTATGAGAGTGGTGACTGACCTGGTGCTTGAGAATAACAGCCTGTTGGCGTCTCATCTCCTTCTCCTACAAACACAAAACATAAAAACGATTCAATGCTACACCAAAACACTCATTATGACAGTCTAAAACCATCAATCAGAATCCTGTCTGGGTCTTCTGTCCTAACCATGAGGCCTAAGAATGCAGTAATCTGTATATAAATGGTAACTGAAGTCATGCGAGATATATGTGATATTTTACCTAAACATGCTATCAGCAAATGAAGAGTTTTACAGAACAAGTCAACCATCTACAAAATCGTACATGCCCCTGCAAACAAGATGAGTCATCAACTTTGGTTTCATTTTCCTTTAACAGAAAGACTAGTGCTGAGTGATATGGTGGCAAATATAGTACTCTACAATAATACAGTACATACAATTGATGAAAAAGAGACAAAAATAGTTATTTCAAATTTTTTGATGCCATGGATCCCCAGATATGATGATCTCATTGCAAGGGGAAAATGATATGGGATGTTGTAAAGACGACAAAATAATACTTTTACTTTATTAAGGAAATAATAAATTAAATTCCTGATTTAATACACTCCCGTTTAAAAGTTTTGGGGTCAGTAAGATTTTTATGTTAATAGTCTGTTAATAGTCTTATTATGAGCCTACTACTTTTATGAACAGAAAGTTCAAAGTAACAGGATTTATTTGAATTTCTTTTATAAATGTAAAAGTCTGTACTGTCGCTTTTTATCAATGTTATTTACTTTTTAAAGAATGTAAAGGTATTTAAAAGTAATTTATTTCTTAAAAAAATAAATAAATAAATAAATGACCTCATACATTGACCATTTTCTACATGGAATTTTCCTCAAAATAACTAGATCGTGGTATACTGTTAATGTGACATCAAATTATTTATACCATACAATACTTTCATCACACTGACTGCCCTAAGAAAGCCTACGTTTGACACAAGATGGCTGCAAAACTAACGGACGTGACTAAAAGCCATAATACTCGACAAAAAACTTCATTTAAATAAGAGAGGCTATTTAGAGCAGGTTGCGTATTCTAGTGTATCCCATGTGTACAAGACATAAAAAGATGCACTGTGCATTTTTCATTTTAAACAACAACAGCAAAAATCCAGATGTCAAGCTAATTTTCCCCCACAGGCCGGCAGACATCAGTCAAACAGAGGCTCTGCTCCTTTGTTGTGGCCGAGGAATGTTAATGGTTTGCCGGGGTAGGTGAGAGCAAGGGAAGTTTTCTCTGGTGGGGGGGTGGGGGTTTCCACGGCGATGATTCATAGTGCGCAAGAGTAGGTGTGTAGCATCTCTTCTCAATCACCAACTGACCTTTATTCGCTTTTCCGCCTCCAACATTTTGGCATTGGCAGCCTCCTCTCTCTTTTTCCGCTTTGCCTGCCAATGCAAAACAGGTCTGGGTCAGACCAGTGCTGCCGTGCTGGGTATAAACCTAAATTAAACATGCTAAACCAACATCTGTTTTATTTATAACTTATACTAACACTTTGATTGATGTGTCTGCGAGAGGAAAAGCGAGAGCTGGCATCGAAACATTCACACACACACACAGAGAGACACACACACGCGCACAGGAAAGCCCTTCTCTGTCTCACGTCTTGCCATTGTTGCGCCTTCTCTAGCTACAGATCACTGAGTCAGTGATTGAGAATGTTTTCTCTTCAAGTCCGTGTCAGAATCTGCCCTGAGATCTTCAAAACTATTCAATATTCCTCGGGCTCTGACAACGGCAATATAAAAAGAAAGCAAAGGCGAATTAGCTGAAAATTTAAATACGTAATTACAAACAGCAAGAAATCCTGTTCAGAATGGCTTGCCAAGCGTGTCAGCTCCAATTTGATTTTGCCCGGCTAAAACACTTTTGAAGCCTCTATAATTGGGTGAGTAAAGTAAACAGTGTCTTCCTCCTGCTACTTATGCAAGAACTGCCATTGTCTGATGGAAAAAAATCTTTTATGTCTAATTTACCTCTGGTTTGAAACACAGGAGGCAGCAAATTTAATATTCAAAAACTGTCCACCAAAACCAATTTAGCATTAGTCCTGACGAAAATTATGCAGAACTCAGAGCCCCAAAATGCTGGTGAGTGATTCTGCTGTGGTCTGGGCTCCATGTTAAACAGGAACCGAAGGGGGTGGCGTGTATTTTAAGAATGTTAAGCCTATTTCAACTCTTTTAATTTATTATTTTCTTTCCGCAGTCGCTCCGTACCTCGAGAATCTGCTGTGCGCGGAGTTCCTTCTCCATACGGATTTGCTGAATGCGCTTTATCTTTTCCTGGTAGGAGAGGAGGAGGAAGTCTGTTAATTGAAAGTGCTGCTGTGCATTTAAAAAAGTCGACTGGCAGCCGTAGAAGCACCATCGCTCTGTGTTCTGAATTAACGCTTATAATCTTACACCAAGTGACCATCAGACTGACCGAAAACCGGTTTACTTCTCAAACTCACCTGCTGTTTGAGAATCTTCAACTGCTCCTTTTGCTTCCTCCGCTCCTCTGCAGCCATAATAGCTGAATGAGAGACAGAACGAGGCTTAAGCGAGACGTCTGAACGCCATTGTGAGTAATAGAGTGGTATTCGTAAGCCTGGAGTACCTTGCTGTTTGCGGGCCTCCTTGGCAGCCCGTGCGAGTGCCTGTTTTTCTAGTTTCCTCATGAGCTTCATCTGAGCCGCCTGTCGGGCGATTTCTGCAATGAAATCAGACAAATCTCTTCCATCAATACATGCATTATCATCTACGAATGAGGTGAACGAGTCAAAAAGAAGCACTTTACCCTGAGCCTCCAGCTTGCGCAGCAGTTTGGCCTCGGAGGGACTTGGGAATTCGCTCTCTCCTAGATTCGGAGGGCGGCCCTTTCGCCGCCGGCTGCTCGAACCCTCACTGCCACCCCTCGACTGCCGCTCAGAGTTGGGTGGACGACCTCGCCGTCCTTCCATGGCCAGGATACGGGGGATGACCTCTTCCTCTTTCAGAAGAGTCCACTGCAGACCCTGAGGGAAGCAGGAGACAGAGGAGGGTCAGACTTCTGAAGATGACGGTAGAAATACAGCAAGTTTCCTATTTTAGTCTGGTTCCTTAGAAGACTGTCGCACCGCTAATGATTATGGGACTCTATAATCTCTATAATTATATCTTGGTAAAATTCTGAAACGTTATTCTCAATGTAGATCCAATTTAAGCAAACGAATTAAAAAATGAAGTAAACTGAAGAAAAAAAACAAGAGAGTCAATTTGAAATTTTAATCAATAAACTGTCCCAACGTATCTTTAATCTAAAGAATCTCTTTCAACACACATGACAGACAAAACATGAAGTAACACCCTGTGGAAACAACGAGCGCTGATTATTGCACAGACTCCCTACAGTTTAAAAGGGGAAATTCAGGCTATCGGGGTTCAATCAAATTCCCTGCCCTGTTCAAGATGAAAGAGAGATACAGGGAGAGCGAAAGAATACGAGCGAGAGAGACAGAGAGAAAAAAGAACATAAAGAACAAAAAAAAAAAAAAAAGAAAAAGAGGAGATGAAAGGCATTCACCTGGGGTCCTTCTCTGGCTTCATAGAAGTCACCAACCCTTATTTTTGCACTGAAGCTAAAATTATCACGTGTGATGTCAGTTATTCCATATCTGGACAGATACTACAGAAGAGAGAATAATAGTGATTTTGTCAGACAGGACATCCAGAGAGCCATTAGCACTATAATGGTACCAAACTGAAAGCAGCCTAGCACACTTGCCATAACAGTGCACAGCTAGCTAAAAGTGACCAGATCACCTAAATAAACTGCTGGATCTTACACCAATAACTGATAATGGTGCACTGGGAGAGGAAAGGGGTGGGGAGTGAGGCTTCCTGAGCGTTTTGGGGGGTCTAAGCATGAGGCAGCGGGGAAGACGGGTAAAGGTTACCTTCACGACATCCGGGTACTGTCGCAGTCGTTTGCCACACGGGGAGTAATACGCAACGTCTCCCTGCAGCCGACCGCCCACTGTTTTCATCCTGGTCTCTCTTTGCCAGCTAGAACAACAACGTAGACATTGAAGAAGAAGTGCATAAAACAACACACTCGCGCAAACTTTCAAAAACTGCTTGATAACCTAAAACATTTCTTTTTATGCAATATCATTTCATTTTATGCCATTTTTAATACTAATGTTATTTTATATGATAGTGGGCATCGTAATTTATGTACTGGGCATGATGTTGGTTCTTCAAGTTTCAATAATGTGTAAACGTTTAATGACCTAAACGGCACCTACCTAGATTTGAAATGACTAAAAACCTGTTTTTCTAGAATTTATTTCACGTGGCATTCACATGTACCTTCATAATACCATGATATCATGCAAATATGCTGAATACGAATTATGAATGTGAATATGATAATCAAAGTACAATGGCATTACACCATCACCATGCAATGCTGCCGCTACTTTGCTTTTTTGAATGGGTCTGTAATAATAGAGCGAAGAATTCTGATTTGAGCAGAGTATTTTAACATCTGCCGTTTTAATGCGATGTTTGTATGAGACTGTGTGCTCTGCTGCTTCAGAAGCACAGAATGCAGAGCTGCGGTTAACAGGTGTTGAGTCATGCTGCCACCAGCGTGTGTCATATTTAAACGTACCCCATTTCCAGCGGAATCCGTAAATCATCTTCATTCATCACTCGCTTTCTCTTCGCAGAGCCTGAGACAAGACAACAGCCAGACAAAACACATTATAACACACACACTTTATGCAAACCGTTTCATCATCTCTTACAAATTACAACTCACATAATGAGCAAACAACATCAAATAAAATCTCGATTTTTATTTGTCCTGCTTTTGATGGTGCCTGCATGCATAAAACTTGCCTCTAAAATTGAAATGGGCATTCAATTCGGTAGCTAAGGCATACTGAATTGTGGTTAGTTGGGCTTCAGTGATATTAAAAGTCTAGCCGATACTGAAAAAGCAAATTATTTTCATATGTTAACGGAAGATTTAAAAAATAAAATAAAGTATTTTCAAATAAATGAAAAATTAAACACTTGAAAACAAAAATCAAGTAAACTTAGTCATCATTCTAATGTACAGTATGAAAAATGGATAAAAATTAAATGTAAAATGCAATGAGGTATCATTCATGTCTGTAGCAGAAATGATGCAAAACAATCTACATGCCCAAATTTAACGTTCAGTGATGGGGTGTTGTTTCAAATATGAGTAATAGCAATAGTGACACTGACAAAAACCACAGGAAGAAACTAACAAAATCATCACTCTCATCTCTCTCCTTTCGAGAAGTGAAGTCTGCAAACAAAACGGGAGTTAAACGAATCTCTCAGCAGCTCAAATAATGCTCCAAAAACAAATCATCACAGTAACTCCTCTCAGCTTATTACAGATTCCTCGCGCTTTTCAGCGGACACACTTCGGCTTCATTAGAAAAAGCGTTTCATTCCATCGCGGTGAGGGATGCTGAACGCCGTCCAAGAGCAGATGCACTTGTGTGCCATGTTTGCTGGATTTGTGAGTGTTTTGTTTAACAAATGTCTCTGTTAGCTTCAGAAGGAAAAACAGATTAAGTCAGCCAAACAGAGGTGGTTGATGTGCCTCAGCTAACAGGTTAAGGAAAACACGGGTACCGGGGTTAACCCAGACACCACACAAAGAGCTCTTGTTACCAGCTACATTTACCTAACCCTAAACCTGACCCTGTATAAACCAAACACACAATTAATGGAAAGAGTTTAATATTAATTCCGTTTAGGTTTTTTCCTGGAATACAGGCCAAACAGAGCTCAGACACAACGGTTAGGTCCAAGGACGCACACCCAAATAGACGGGCACAAAGGGAGCCGAGTGATGCCAGACGCCACCATTTATCTTTCTAAAAATAGACACTCCGTCATCTGAGTGTGACAGCTTGCACACAGACAAATACACAAACAAAAGGGCGTACGCGTACACACGACACATATTCAACCCCGTGCACACTTTGACACTGACAGAGCTCCAAAGGAAGGTGTCAAGCATATCCAGTTTTAGTTTAGTAATGACGTTGCCTGTGGTTACCTGGAGAGGTGCCAACAGAGTACGATGAGGAGGGAGAGCTGTGATAGGTCAAGGCACCGGAGCTGCTCACAATGGTGGGCGTGGCCACACTGGAGGGCTTAATGACTTGGAGGTTTAGTGGCAGACAGTCAGACAGGCCGTGATTGGTGGAGGAGTTCAGATGGGAAAACCCCTTGCTGAGTTTCTGAGGAGTCTTCTCTCCATCGGTGTCCATCTCCGTGACTCCATCCTTGCGCTTCTTTTTACCACCCTCTGAGCCGTTCATCTCGCTGTCTGAATTACTGTCTGACTCTGAGAAATACAAGGTGACAGGAGAGGACATAAGATGGTGTTTATGAAATTGATCATTATAACATGTCTTGTTCCATTGGATGGTAAAGGAATAGTTCACGCAACAATGAAAATCCTGTCATCATTTACTCACCTTGAGTGGTTCGTATTGACTTGACATTGTATGGACAAAAATACTATGGCAGTCAATGGGAACCAAAATGTTTGGTTACAAACATTCTTCAGAATATCTTCTTTTGTGTTTCGCAGAAAAAAGAAAGTCATACAGGTTTGGAAGTTGAGTAAATGGTGACAGAATTTTCATTTTTAGAAATAAAAAAATGATATATGACACAATGATATTCTGTAAGAAATAATGCAAGGCATATTTCATTGGATCAGGATTTATGGTAAATTTCTTTTCCATTTTCATTCTCTTTAACATGGAAAAGAGTGGCCAGGATATTCTTAAAACAATCTTTATATTAACACATTTTAATTTTTAAATATCTATTTCTTTAACGCACTTAAATAAATCAAGCATCTCACCTGAGAGACTGTCATCTGAATCCTCTTCGTCATCATCCTCTTCATCCTCCACATCATCATCCTCATCGTCTTCGTCCTCAGCAGACTCATCTGAGTCTTTGCTGCTGGGCAGCTTTTGTTCAGCTCCGCTGTGTTGAAACAGGTCCACCAGAGACTGCACCAGGTGGTTCTGGGATAAACCCCTCCAGGCTTCTAACGCTTTGGGAGTCTTGCTCTTCCGGGGCTCACGGGTGCGGTTAGGAGTGGGAGACGCGGAGGCGGGGCTCTTACGGCCTCCCGTACTGAGGTTGACGGGCACGTCTGAGCGAGGTTTGGTGGTGAGGGCCAATGGCACATCTTGGGTGCTCTGGATGACTCCGTTAGCCTGGCCCAGACCCAGCAGGCCATGAGAGAAAGGCAGACTGGAGGAGGACACACCTTGCGCTGCAGGGGGCTTGGTCCTACCTGACGCTTCAGAGCTGAGCTTAAGAGTGAGCGCGGAGGAGGAGGATGAAGACGAGGAAGAGGATGTGAGTGTCTCCGCCTTCTTGTTTATCTTATATGGGTCCTGCCGTTTCTTTAACTGGAGAGGAAACGTCTGGTCCTGGGACAGGAAAGACTGCAGAAGGAAAAACAAAGAGAACGATAATGGAAAGCAACTAAAACAAGTCTATATCACACGTTAGTCTCGTTAGCTACGCACAAGTTTCAAAGTTACATTAATAGAAAAGGTTCAAGTGCAATATTTTCACTGGACAACAGGTGGATCTGCACATATATTCGTTCTTTCTTTTTCAGTTATATAATAAAAAATATTAAGAAAGCGAAAAAAAAATTCAATTTAAGTTTAAAATAACTTTTTATTTTAATTAAATTTATTTTATATTTTAAAATGTAAATCATACCTGTGATGGCAAAGCTGAATATTCAGCAGCCATTACTTGTGTCACAGAAATCCTTCAAATCTACAGATTTGCTGCTCAATTATTAATAATGGTTATTATTATCAAAGCTGAAAAAGTTTTTGCATGATAATATTTTAGTTTCTTTGATGAATAGAAAGTTTTAAAAGAATAGCATATATTTTTAAAAGAAATCTTTTGTAATATTATAAATGTCTTTGTTGTATCAAATTATTGCATTCTTGCTGATTAAAAGTATTAATTTATTTTTTTCCTTCTTTTTTAATCCTACTTACCGCAAACTTCTGAACGGTAAAGCATCACAGCTTCCACAAAAATGTTAAGAAGCACAACTTTGCATAAATTTCAACACTGATAATAATAAGTAATGTTTCTTGAGCACCAAATCAGCATATTAGAATGATTTCTGACGAATCAAGTGACGCTGAAGACTGGAGTAATAATGCTGAAATGCCTCTATTTTAAGATAAAGTGGCATGCACAGCAAGGATGATAACTTTAACGATAGCTATAAATATAAAGTTTTAGCACATATAATTTTATGACGATAGTGAACTACACACCTCAGCTATAACCATAACAACACATTTATAATATTAA
Organism: Poropuntius huangchuchieni; assembly: GCA_004124795.1. Lineage (NCBI taxonomy): Eukaryota > Metazoa > Chordata > Actinopteri > Cypriniformes > Cyprinidae > Poropuntius > Poropuntius huangchuchieni. Next base: position 867 of record SCHK01172856.1, on the reverse strand, counting down.
TCTATTTCTCAAAATCATTATTACAGCAAGTACTGCTGTGGGGGGAATGCTGTTTTTGAAACAAAGTGAAACAGGACTTGATTTCCTTGAACAAAGCACATCTTCAGAGAAAGTGAGATATGTATTCTGAAAGCAAAGACGAGAGGAGCAAGAAACAACAAATTGACTGATAAACAAAGAGAGAGGGGGAAAACAGCAGAGAGGGAGAGGTGGAGATGTGGTAATTGCGCTGGTTGTCATGTGGCTTAAGTGCTGGTGGAGGAAGAGTGTGAGTGAGCATAATGCTGCTCTGACTCACCGAAACAGAGAACAACAGAACGGCCATGACTCTATCAGCTCCACAACATTCATTAAGAAAGACGGAATGCTCAAACTCTGCCTGCCTTCGACCGCTCAGCACAAACGCTTGAAATCTTCACAGTACCATTACAGTTTCCAGACTCATGAACATGAATGTACTGGAATAATAAACTGAAACTTCATTTTTGCATTTTCTTCAGAAAACCGCTGTTTTATGAGGTTGCTAGGGAATTCTAGGTGGTGTTGCCAGGAAGCCCACCTCCAGTTGTCTATGAAGTTCTGAAGCATTGTAGTAAACCCCTTAAGTACGTAACAGAAGCAACAACAGATCAAGTTTTATACCATATTGTGGACTCAAAGTGAAACAGATTGACAGCAGTTGACAGATTTGTCTTGTGACCTTTTGTTAAATTTTAAAGTTAAAAAAATGTATATGTATTAGTGCTGTCAAATGATAAATTANCCTTTTGTTAAATTTTAAAGTTAAAAAAATGTATATGTATTGGTGCTGTCAAATGATAAATCGCGATTAATCGCATCCTAAATAAACGTTTTTGTTTATATAAT
>SCHK01172850.1:0-10212 GCA_004124795.1 Poropuntius huangchuchieni | reverse complement strand
TTTTTTTTTCTGTAGCGTTTTAATTAAATTTAATTAGTTAAAATTACACTTATTTTTTACAGTGTGTATTTAGTTGTGTTTATTTGTAACCACCATATTGATGAACAAAACATGTAAGAATTAAAAACCTTTGTTGATCACAGTTTGTTTTCTGCAGTTATCTAAAAGCCAATGGAAAAATCCTATAGGGTTTTTGTCATGGGAACCAGGATGATGCAAACTTAAATGCAAACACAAAAATGCATCATCACTGCAGTGCTCTATTGTTCTTTTTTTGTTTGTTTTGTTCTTTAATTTACGGTCACAGCCAGCTTCCCTTTATATGTGCTTATGCTATGTTTCTTTAATTTTTTTTTTTTAGTGTCGTGTAAGTTTAAGTTTTTTGGGGCTATTGTACAAAGTTACTTGTATAAGCTAAGATAATACAGAAAATTTTAAAACAAATAGGATGAATTTCTATAGGCAGAAAGCATCAAGGCAGAAGACAAGAGGCACCACCATATGGATAAAATCTGTAATATGCAGTTTGTAATCTGTAAATTACAATTGAAATAACACTTGTTGACTACTCAGAAAAATTTGTTTTTCAGCACTAAATCTACTTTGGACTGTAAAATGTACTGATAACCATCATGATATTATAGATGGTAGCCACATGATGAATCAGAGTCCATCATACATGGCCTTTCCATGAAACATAGCTATTACACATTTATAGATGTTGCACATAGTCATGCACACAAAGAAAAAACACCATCAGTTTGGGGACCAATTCTCTCTACTAAGTAACTATTAACTATGACTTTTCCCTCAATAAACTGCTCATTTGCAGCTTATTAAATGTAAGGTAGTTGTTAAGCTTAGGTATAGGGTTAAGGGATCTAAAATATGGTCATGCAGAGTAAGGTATTAATGTGCTTTGTACTAATAGACAGCCAATATGCTACTAATATGCATGCTAATAAGCAACTAATTAATAGCAAGAATTGGTCCCTAACTCAAGTTTTACCAAAATGTATAAAACATTTTCATATGTGATGTGTAGGGACTTCTGGGAATGCCCTTTTACTGTTTTTACCATAAATAATATGCAATTCAATATTTTACAGTGGTTTACAGTAAAATTGTAGGCCTATGTAATATGATGTTAACCATCAAACAGTTTTTACCATATGTTAAGGCAATGTAGTTGAGCAATTAATGGGTTTTTACTATATCATTTAACAGTGACATATTACTAGCATATTGGCTGTTAATGAGTACTTATAAAGCATTTATTATACATGACTATATTTTAGATACCTTAATCCTAAACTTAACAACAAACTATCAATAAGCAGCAAATTAGGATTAGTTTGTGCAAGTAAAATAGTGAATTATTTTAATCAAGTTAATTCTCACTAATTAGCATGCATATTACCATATTGGCTGTTTATTAACACTTATAAAGAACATATTCTGCATGACCGTATTCTACATACTCTGATCCTACCCAATACCTACACTTAACAACTACTTACTAACTATTATTAATAAGCAGTAATTAGGAGTTTATGAGGCAAAAGTTAGTTAATAGTTAGTAGTTTATAGTTAGTTAATAGTGAGAATTGGACCTTAAATTGCTGACAACACATTTTTATAAAAGCAATAATGATACACTGTACATGCTGTTACATGGTTTTATCATAGATTTTAAATGCCCTTTACCATGGATTTCAGGGACTTTTGCTTAACATTAGTACTTAACATCTCTTACCTACGTAAAATCATTGTAACACAAGGCATCAGTAAGTGCATCTGCATGTGTTACAGTTATGCAGAGCAAGTTGCCATTTGCAAGGCCCTGAGGTCATTTGGTCAGAGTTCACCATTTCTCTCACACTTAGTCTAAGACAGACACACACACGCGCACACACGCACACACACAGTCTCTGGGCAGGTGCAGCCCCTGAGAGAGAGGGATGGAGGCCCTTTGCCTCTCCCACCTCTTCACGCTGCTCAACCGCAAAATAAGAGGGGTGTGAAAGGGTGCACTCCAAAAAGCCATCACCTGCTCCCTACAATTTGACCAAACACTCGCTTAAATATGCACAGACATACATCCACCAATTGCTGCTCACCAAGAGCTGAGCAATCACACTTCAGATTGGCAAAACATTAACATACACGCACACCAAGCATGGACAAGAGTTGGGAAGCAACAAACATGGACAAACAAGAGGAAGCCTCGTCTCAAAGGCAGTGCAAATGACTGGCCTTTTATTATTATACAGGAAACAATATAACTCACAAGATTTGGTAATGACTGATTTATTACCAAAGACAATCACCAAACCAACCATTCACTGACGCTCACCTGATTCAGTGTGTGAAAAAGATATTAAACATGCACTCTTTGAGCATTTCCATGACCACATATTTAGCTGAAATGGCTTACCATACAAATTCAAAAGAAATATGATCAGATTTTGGTTATCAGATTGGATCAAATCTTTAAAATGGGTTGTTCAAAAGAAAAAATCAAACTAGATCATGAAATTCAGTCTTGATTTTAAATATTGGTAAGTGTTGATCAAAATGTTTTAGTAAGACCAGGATACCTTTGATCCAAAAAGTCAGGATTCCACAAAAATTGTGGATTTCTGGACCAAAATGTAATAAAACGTGGTCAAATAATAGTAAATTTGTATACTGGAGACTCATCCTGTGTAAATCAAAGAAGTGACGTCCTATTTTTAGAAAAGTGATTTTATGTACAAGCATATTAAATGCAAGCAAAATGTCTACTTTAATGTTACAAATAACTTTTGTGAAAAGAAAATGTCAAAATATGGGTGAAATAGTGTTCTATCGTCATTCAGCATAACATATTCAGTGCTGGGAAGGTTACCTAAATGTAATAGATTACAGATTACAAGTTACACTATTTGAAATGTAACAAGTAGTTAAAATAATGTAACTGATTATATTTGATTACTTTTCTAAGTTTCTAATGAATGTTTTCAACTGTTATTCACTTTCAAACATTTTAAAAAGGCAGGGTTAACCTTACAGTAGTACTCAACACTGATTACTGTCAGACTTTCAAAATCCTTCATCACCTGAATTAAGATTATAAAAATGTAAAAAAACATATAAAATAAAAAAATAAGCACAGCCACAACAAAAGACTCTAGCACCTCTTTTTACTTTGAGATTGTTCTGAGGTTAAATACTGATGTAAAATCAGAACAAGATATAGTCCGATAGATATGATACTGTTTTTTAAATCAAATCTTTGCGTAGCTATGACAGGAAAACTGGCATCTAACAATGGCTTGGAAAAAACAGTCAATCTTCAAAAATAAAGCATATACATGAACCCAAATAGAAAATAAAACAGTTATCGAATAAGCTTGTGTCATATTCTGGGTCCTAAACTCCTGAAACATTGGTGTCAGATATTTTACAGCAGTTAGTGCAGTTTGGAAAAGAAATCAATATTACTCTTTCTTTTCAGTTGTCCTTGTTACAGTGTAATTATTATATTAATTGACTACATGTACTTATTATGTGGTTAAGGTTAGGATTAGGGTTTGTCTTATAGGTTACTTGCATGTAATTATGCATAATTAATTGTTATTATAATAGTAAGTACGTGTAAAATGTGTAAAAAGGACACCTTAAAATAAGTGTTACCGGAATTAGTTAAATCTCTGTGTGTGTGTGGTTGTGAAAATATTCAGATGTACAAATTTCTTTGGTAACACTTTATTTTAAGGTGTCCTTGTTACATATGTTACATGTACTTACTATTATAATAACAATAAATTATGCATCATTACATGCAATTAACCCACAAACCCTAATCTCAACCCTAACCATATAGTAAATACCTGTAGTTAATTAATATTACTCAGTACTGAAATGTATAATTACAGTGTAACAAGGACACCTTAAAATAAAGTGTAACCACTTTTTTTCAGCAGCTGTAACAGATTACATTTATTTTGTAATTATGTAATCCTGTTACATGTAACTTACTCCCCAACACTGCATATCTTTCATAATAAAACAGCAAGTGGGCTATCCATTAAGTTTTTGTTGTGGGACAGATGAAGGGTTTGTCTGTTAAAAAGAATGGGGAAGGGAAGGGTTGTATTGTTTGTATGTTTGTATTGTGTCTTGTTTTTTTGTCATTTCAAATAAAAACACCTGTTGTTCTTTACATAGCTTGTAGCCTTGATTGTGATAGGTAGTTATAATATAATGAAAAAGTTTTTATCTGATTTAGGGTTCTCCAATCCAGTATTGCTTTGGCATATTAAAAATAAGTTTTGGACAGCAAAACATAGGATTTCCAAATGTGGATAATTCTGATCCAGATTAAACTTTTTTACCACCTGGGCCCAGGAGTTAGACACACAAAAAAAAGGACAAACGAGATGAATCTTGATCACAAAGGCAACATATGCAGATGTGGAATTAAATATTCCAGTGTTGGTTCTACAATAACACAACATAATTTGCAAGACACCCTAAAATAATTTTAGAGAACCACACATGAACTAGTCATTATATCACAAAACCCTTCACAAAAAGTCAAAATCTTCAAACAGGCCATCGGCTCATTGAATGATAGAGGCAGTTAAAGAGAATGGGAAATCAGACAAATAAGCAGAATATTACATGTAAAGGCACAAAATGGAGAGATGGGATGCCATTTTTCTATACTGGTTGCAAACAACTGGATAATAATGCAACACAAACATTTTAGGCTATCTAACTAAACTTCAACACCAACCCAGTCATCAAGCCACAATACAATTGACCAGAACGCTCACTTAAATATCAAAGTCTTCAAAGAACTCATTGCTAGTATGCATGCTTTAAGCATCCTTAATTTACATTGGTCATGGCCATAGAGTTCACTGAATTGGTTAGCCAAATGAAGGACGGGAGTTAAAGAGCGAGAGGAAGAGAAATGAGGAATCTTGTACGCAAAGGCAACAGTTGGCAGAGATAAGAGGACCTTTTCCAAAGGTACTCCTAAAATACACACAAACAACTGCATAATAAGCTCCAAAATCCAAAGCATTGCTGACATGCATGCTTTGAGCAGCTGAACTTTACATTAGTCATGGCCATAGAGTTTGCTGAATTGGCTCGCCAAATACTGGACGTGGTTAAAGAGCAAGAGGAGGAGGAACAAGGAATCTTGGTCATGAAGGCAACAGTTTGGAGAGATGGGAGGACGTTTTCCAAAACTACAAAAACACATCACAAGCACCACGATAACACTGACTGAAACTCAGACTCTTCAGCAAAGACAGCCAAAAGCCAAATATCAAAGTCTTCAAAGAGACTATTGCTTGTATACACGCTTTGAGCGTCTGAAATTTACATTGGTCATGGCCATAGAGTTTGATGAATCGGCTCGCCAAACGATGGACGGGAGTTAAAGGCGAGAGGAGGAGAAACGAGGAATCTTGGTCAGAAAGGCAAAAGTTTGGAAAGATGGGAGGACATTTTTCAAAGGTACTTCTAAAGTACACACAAGCAACTGCATCATAAGCACAGACTCAATCGACCAACCACAATACCACTGACTGAAAGTCAGAATCTTCAGCAAAGACAGCCAAAAGCCAAAAATCAACGTCTTCAAAGAACCTATTGCTGGTATGCATGCTTTGAGCGTCTGAAATTTACATTGGTCATGGCCATAGAGTTTGCTGAATTGGCTGTGAGAAGAACAGAAAGCTAAAGAAGGAGGTGAGGGAGGTTGTGCTTTGACTCCTCGCTCCTCCCAGCTGCAGCCCAGCTGCCCCCCCCTCCATTGTGGCAGTGAGTGAGTGTGTCCTCCCGTTTAACAGTGCTGGAATGTCGCTCCTCCACACCACTGATGGATGAGACCTTGTTTCACACTCCTCTGCCCCTCCCTCTGAATGCTTCTTTCTCTCTTTTGGACCCTCTCTCCTTTCATCCGACTCTTTTATTGCCGGACCAATAAAAGTCACCCATCCTTCACTTTTTTTTTGCGTATTTGAGTGTGTGTGTTGTGTCTTGGAGATGAGGTCTGTATGGAGAGTGTGTCGTGTGCATACAAACACCTACGCAAATTCAAATGAAAACCAGAGCTCGAAAAATATATAGTGGCCCCGTAAAGTATTTAGACCCTAAAGCTGGCTAAAAACGTACACTACACAGTAGATACCAAACATTAAATGTGCATGCAGTAGATAACGTTAGCATCACAGTTTGGTACTTTAAGTACCGATTCCAAATGGTGTTAGATGCTGCATTATCATCTTTCAACATGGATCTGCTTGAACAGTTCATTTTTATATACAGTAAATTACACTGATACTTTTACCGTTTCAACAAAAAAACAAAACAATACACAGGATTTTTTTCTGTCATCAAGTCATTCTTCCCTGGGCATGATGTACTAGTTACGCTCATATTTTGTCTTTGTTTGTCTTTTTGTTGTTTTGTTTTTGGGTCTCTCAACTGTCTTCAGTATTTTTTGTTTGTTTGTTTTATCATTTTGAATTTTTTATTCACTAAATGCAAACTGCTTCATTTATTGAATAAATTCATCAAGACAACAAGAGCTTTCTTGTTCATCAGATTTTCATTTGGCTTCAGACATTTTGTGCTTCTGTGGTACAGGAACTGGTTTTCCCATTGTCTCTGCTGGTGAAGCATAATATTAAGTATATTAATTATGGATGTTATACATCCACAAAAAATGGCTTAAAATCACTTGGTTAATAGCAGAAATGGCTGAGAAATTTGTTTTGCACAAGCCACTCTGTATGACATTTTGTATTTAATGCAATGAAATTCATACTCTTTTAAATGTAGATTAACTGTCCAAATACTTTTTAGGGCCGTTGTATACATCTATCTGCATATGAACCTTTTACAACTCTGACAAGATTAATTCAAATGGTTACGCACAATTAAAAACGAGGTCTTACCATTCAGTAAAATCCACAAGAGTTTAAATCGTTTATGTAAAATCATCATAACATTCTAATCTAATGCTTTGGCCCAGTGGGCGACTAATATGCTGAATTCAGCTTTGCTCAGCTCTAATGTGGCACCAGTGTGACCCTCTGGATATAAAATGGTGTTTTATTGAGCAGCAGGTCGGCTCTGTTGGCTGACAGTTCCGTTGGGAAGTTTAAAGAGAGTTGTTTAAAAAGTATTATTAGAGAGCAGTTACACAACACACAGCTCACAAGAGCACAACATTCCCACCAGAGTCAAAGCACTCATATCAGTGAGTCATACTGAACCAACAGCCTCAGTGCATGAATACACACGCGCATACATGGTTGAAATACAAAGACAAAATCCTCACATCACACAGAGAAATACACAAAAAACATACAGAATGCAACATGACCACATTAACAAATAATGCAATATAGAAACATGTAGACAAATGCTGTGTCTGCTATTCTTTTATGTATGCAATTACATAAGAAAAATGTCACTCTTTGAATTATTAAATTGTTATTAATAATCGTCAATGATATTTAATGAACAATAATAACAGGTACTGTGGCAGAATGCCTTCTACAAAATATCATGTGCGACATGTACAACCAATGATTTTGGAAAAAAGATGCTTGAGAACAGTTCTTTTTAGAATGAATATGGGTAATTATAATGAGACATCTGATAAATTAAAAATGAAATGAAAAATCAGTGATGCAAAATAATACAAGGAAATGTGTACTTTATGCTTAAAATAAAAGTGCAAGTGATTTAGGAGTAGTTTAAGTCAGCATACACATTTCAATTTCAGTGATTCATTTCTAATAAGGTTAGGTAAGTTATTCTAAATCTAAATATAATACATTATAATGTATTATATTTTATTAGATTATGTTATTTTGTCACATGGTGTAATGTTTGAGAGTGAAACAAACCAGTGTCTCAGATTTCACACATTCTGGCTTCTTGAATCTTTCTCACATCTTGGAGGATGATTGGCTTTTTTATTTAAAGGAATATTACAAAGAACTAACGTGATAGAATGTGATCTTATGGATTTAAAAAACATTGATAACTGATAAACTAATAAATATTCTTTTTACTCCTAGCAATTTCATATAGACATTAAAAATATATATATATAAATACTAACTCGATTTCATTTAGACATTAAAAATATAAATACTAATTTTGCATGTCTCTGTGACTAAAGACTATTAATTACAAGGGTCAAATGCAAGGGTCGAATACAATTTAAGCTTTTTCAATGGCATCTGTGGTATGTGGTTTATTATCATATATAAACTTTACATTTGTGTATTTGTTAAACTTTTTAAATTTGTGCCCCAGCTTATATAAAAGATCAGAAATGGGGTTGTTAGTATTCATTTACAATGTAAGGTTAACAGGCAAGAGTTTAAAAGCAGAACTGGGAAGCTTGTACTTTTGTTGAAGCACTTTCATTAATCTTTTAGTTTATTTTCAGCTGTGATATTTATTTATTTATTTATTGGGTCTTTTTTTCTAGGTGTTCGAATTATATGTGGGTTGAGTTCATTCCAAGTCAAAAAAGCTTTAGGAATAATTGATTGAATACTCTGTCTGAGCCATAATTCCTCTTCCTGATATATTGATGGGGGCGATTAAGCAAAGGTGCATAGATTTATTTTTTATGTAGCTGCATAGACAGGATGCTTTCCCATCTTCTTTAGTACGTGAGATGAGAATAGTAGAATTAATTAGAATTAGTGTATAAAAAATCACAGTACCTTAAAAATAAGATGTCAGAAACTCTAGCTTTTGAGACTGGGAATGTATTACTTTTTAATGTTCATAAATAGGGACGAATACGAGGTTGGAGTTGTTTTTATGAGCCTTAATGATAAATAATGTGTAAAAATTAAAAAATGTAGTTAAATGTTTTTATTATTATTATCATTATTAGCATCATTATTATTGTTATTATTATTATGTTTTAAAGGTGAAACATAATAAAATTAGCAATATTAGAATTTTTTTTTAGTTTTCCATTTTAGAAATTTAGTATATAGCATTCAAAAACATGGCAACATCCACTCAAAACTGTTTATCTAATTGTTATATTATGATAAATGAAAGTGAACCAATGTGATTTCCATTTCTCTCTCTCTCTCTCTCTCTCTTGTAAAACTGAGTTTAGTGTTTTATCAAGACAATTTATGATAGAGACATGTAAAATGCACTGCATTGGAAATACCCACCTATTTAAAACACAATTTCATAATATCATAATCATAATTTCATAATGATTCATAATATATTTAAGGCATAAATGAAATGCTCTAGTAGTCTTTAACCACAGCATTCAAATTGAGACACACAGAAAACAGGGACTTACCATAATGTTGAGCCTTTATGTTTTCATTGGTGGGTCTTATGGTTGCTGGTTCCCACTCAAAGAGAATATATGGATTAGAGAATTATGCTAAATAGAACAATTACAATCCACTTTAAATTGTTATGATTGGCAAATAAACTATTAAGCACCTTGTTTATTTATTTATTTTGCATTTTATGCTGATTGATATGAAATACAGAGAAAGGTGGGTGGAAGATGATAAAAGATTAATGAGATTAATCTCAGTTAGAGAAGCTCAGTACAATGCAACTGATTTCTTTTATTTCCCTTCTTTATATCTTTATTTACTCATTAAATAGGAATTGGCAAACACAATAACTTTTTAATTTGAATAATGTGTATTGCAATAATGCTTACAGAAAAATAAAAAGAAAATGCTAAAATTATTCTTGTATGAAGCATTCATTATCAAAACTATTCACAGATAAAGCAAATATAACATCTGAAAGTATTGATTTATCAAACTTTCTACCCTGCTACTTTTATTACTATTTTTCTTTCCTTCTTGTTCTGTTATTATTGATGCTGATGTCATCTAAGCTGCAATTCAAATACACAGACACAATATAGTCTACACTTAATCTAATTTCTGCATCAATGTAGCGCCAAATTTAAGAGTAGCCTACAATAAGAAATAACTGTGACAAGCTGAATGGATAGAAACAGGGATGTTCTAACTCCTTTTTGTTAAAAATAATTTTTACAATGTAATTGTGTCGCCCNTAACTCCTTTTTGTTAAAAATAATTTTTACAATGTAATTGTATTACATAAGAATTATTAAATGTATTAATGTCTGCAGGTTTTCGAGAAGTTAAACAAACGTCT
>SCHK01172835.1:0-16085 GCA_004124795.1 Poropuntius huangchuchieni | reverse complement strand
TTCAATATCTCAATTGAAAATATCAATTCTTTCCCTGTGGAGGGTGTGGGCTCACCAATGCGTGTGCTGGAGATGGTGCTTATAGAGTCGGGTGGGAGACTAGGGAGAAATGTGCTGGCATCACTGAGCACTGAGAGTGAGGAGGAGGACTTGTGAAAGCCAGGTTCATATGTAGGCGTATCCACGCTCAGATCAGACCACTCACTGCACAAGCTGTCCTGGCTGAAAGAAAAAAGTATGTGACCATGTATCCTGGTAAATTGTGCGTGGGTCAGTGAGAAACGTTCATTGCAGAACCCACATGTCAGATAGGATGGTGTCATTGGGTGTGAAATGGCCACTGTCAGATGCTTCTGGCTCCAAGGAAAGCGTATTTGCGGGATCCAGGTCTGCAGATATAGATCTAAGATCTTCCTCTAAAAAAAGATCAAATGATTCTATATAAGAAATAATTAAACCCCAAGAAGTTGTATGGATGACTTTGATTTTGCTCTTTTGTCCTTTTTGAGTTTGACAGACCCAGTCCTTATTTACCTTATTACAATACATGAAAAAAAAACTGTGTTCCACAGAAAAAAGAAAGTCATAAAGGTTTGGAACAGCATGAGGGTAAGTAAATGATGACAGAATTTTAAATTCCAGAGAATGATTGTGTTTCTTCAAACCTGAAGACCTGATTGGATCTAAGGTGTCGTGGTCAGAGGTCGGAGTTGACAAATGTAGTTGTAGAACGGCTTTTTTTCTCTTCAGAAAGTGATTGGTTCCTGTTAGCTCAGGCACGCCAAAGATACTGTCACACGAAGGCCACTGATCCATTCTGTAAAATGAGTAAAATAACACTGTATGATTAACTTTTTAAAGGTTATGTAGAACTGCAGTTTCATGTACTGTAGAATAGACTTGGTACCGGTCATTCCCAGGATCTGGAGTATTCCAAAACACTGAATCTAGTTTCTGCAGGGAATTCTTTGAGGGGGAAAAAGAAGATGCATTGAAAATATGCTGTAAACATATTCATTTAGGAAATTATGCATGATGACTCTCTATAAAATCAGTTAATTAACCATGAGAATGGACTTTCTCTCACAGTGAAAGGAGATGGTTCATCATAGATGGAAGAGTCAGGGCCTGTCGGCAGTGACAGAAAAGATGAACAGGAGAGATCTGGGCGGCTGAGGAAAACATCCATCTCCACGGTATGAGACACAGGAGAGGGAGGCAGAGATACCTCCAATGTCACCTAAAACACAATCCATCAGCTTTGCACTGACCATATTCTACATCCCTAATCCTATCAGATACCTAAACTAAATAAATAAGCAGCAAATTAGGAGTTTATTTAAACAAAAGTCATAGTTCATGGTTTGTTAATAGCGAAAATAAATATGATAAAGTGCGACCATGAAATCTTACCAACCCCAAACTTCTGAACAGTAGTGTAAGTTAGAAGTCAAAATATGATAACTACAGTATGGTTTCAGAAGGGATTATGTACCTTGCTCTTGGTGTTTTGGAAGAGAAATCTGAGGATGATTTGGAAAGGGAACATCAAAGCTGCAACTGTTATTCCAACCAATATGTTCTCTGCATTCATCACCATCTGGGTAGAGACCGGACCGCTGCATTCGGAACAGTAACAAATGTGAAGAATAACCCATTTGTTTTGAGAAGAATGAGAGGAAATTCATTCATTTGTTTAGTGATGAATATTATTCTCTTGTGCCATTAATCAATAACAAAGACTTCTGTAGCTTGGAGAAAAACAGAAATTGCTTTGTTTTACAAGATGTAATTACCTGCACCTACAGTGTAAGCTATACAAGCTCAATCTGTTATCCATGGCCTTTGAAGGTCAAGTCTATTACCTGCTGCCCTTTCTGCCCACTGCTCCATACCAAACTGCCCCAGCTGCCAGATAGAGATGTAATAAGAGGGTGCAGCAGGTGACCCTCTGGGCTCGGCTAAAGCGGCTGTGGGCCGGACGTTCCCATAATGAAATCCACAGATGGTGCTCTCGAAGGCCAAAAAGTAACTGGGAATGTAGGATCCTCTTAAACTGCTGCAGCTCCTGAGGACCTACGGGGATCGCAAGGTTATGAAAAGCAAATATGATTAACGCTGTGCTGCATGTGTATACTTACAAGACGCTAAAATAACTTTCTCCACCCTTCCAGAGTTCTTCTCATTCTCCACAGATAGCCAGTCTTCCACCAAGAAGAAGAACATGTTGTCTGTTTGTATGTCCCAGACTATCACGTGTTTTAGGAACCAGGATGGGTCTAGGCCTGGAAAACACAGCAGTTGTTTGTGAGGATTTGTTATTTTAGAAAGAAAGAAGGAAGCTATTCGCAGCCACTGACCTGTGTTGTCATGCCAGATGCGTATTTTCCAGATCTCTCCGAGATTGGCATCTGTTTCAACTTGGAAGTCATCCAAGCTATTCCTCTGGAAAGCTCCTTCTCTTTGAAGGTGACGTGAGCCACTTTTATTCAGGCCATACAGGCTAATGCCAACATGTGCCGTGGTACCTGGTGGATTCAGATGTTTTATAACTTGATAAGATCTTGTTTGTTGAGTTTTATGAGGTCAATGAATATTTTTAGCATGTAAATTAAAGGTTCTAATCACCAGATCCTCTTTTCCAGCCTGTTTTAACAAGAACCCGGTACTGGTAGCGACCTTTCTGACCACACAGAGGAACCCAGCTCAGACGTAGACTTTCTAGGTGATCCAGTTTGTGAGCGATAAGACCAACCAGCAGATGAATTAACAGCAAGACTCCACAAACTATTCCCACCACCACATTTCTCACTGGCTCCTCTGACTAGTGACACAAATCATATTTTTTAAAAAGTTTTTATATACACTACCATTCAAAAGTTTGGGGTCTGTAAGATTCATTCATTCATTTAATTTTGTGTTATTGAAAGAAGACTTTTATACTCCCCCGACTGCATTTGTATGATCAAAATTACAGTAAAAAAAAAAGTAATATTGTGAAATATTATTACTACTTGTTTGGTTTACTTTTTTAACAGTGACACCCACTGACCATTACATTAAAAAATGATAAAATGTAATATACTGTATAGGTTAAGATTTTAAAAATAGGGTAAGATTTTTTAAATCTTTTATAAAAAAGTAACTTACTGTATGCTCACCACAGCTGAAAAAAAGATGAGATCTTACCATTTAAAACAACTGTTTTCTATACATTTTAAAATGTAATTTATTTTGGATGGCAAAGTCTTCAGTGTCACTTGATCCTTCAGATATCATTGTTATATGCTGATTTGATGCTCAAGAAACATTTCTTATTATTGTCATTAAAGTTTAAAACTTTTATCGGCATTCTTTGATAAATAAAAAGTTAAAAGAACAGCATTTACTTGAAATGGAAACTTTTGTCTTGTCACTTTTGATCATTTTAATGCATTCTAGCTGAATAAAAGTATTAATTTCTTTTGAACAGTAGTGTATATTCCCTTTAAAGGGATAAGTCATCTTAAAAATGAAAATTCTGTCATTGATTACTCATTATACAGCAAAGCAACCGACACGTTCAAGGCCCAGAAAGGTAGTAAGGACTTTGTTAAAATAGTCCATGTGACATAAGTGGTTCAACGTAATGTTATGAAGCTACAAGAATACTTTTTGAAATGACCATATTTATTATTGGCACAAAAGTACTCTCATAACTCTGTAAAATTAAGGTTGAACCACTGGTGTTACACAGACTATTTTAACAATGCCCTTACTACCTTTCTGGGCCTTGAACGTGTCAGCTGCATTGCTGTCTATGCAGGGTAAGAAACTCTCAGATTTCATCAAAAATATCTAAGATGAACAAGATTAATTAATGAAAGAATTTTTATTTTTGGGTGAACTATCCCTTTAATGGTGAAATTATGTTATGTCCTTGACAAAAATGGCATACAGGTGGCAGTAGTAGAATTGCATCAGGATGGATGAAGAGGCTGGCTCCAAACATAGTGAGGTGATGTGTGAGGCAGTGGGCAGTGTGGGGGCTGCTGCCACTCAGAGGACTCAAGCCGTCACTGCTCCAGCGCCTCTCATCAACACTGAAGAACCGGCACAGCACGCTGAACACACACACTGAGACGGACACGTCCACGTCGCTGACACTACTGTTCAGCTTTACAAACAGGTCTCTGGCTGAGCCATTCAAGCTGCAAAGTTTACAGACACAATGAAAAACTGTTTGTTTTTGAATGAAATGAATTATGGAAGGAACAGTAAGAACTTACAGTGGTGTAAGAAGGATTGTGTGCTCCAGTGAAGGAGACTGAGCTGAGAGAGAGAGGGCGAGCTCTTCAGAATGAGTGTGTTCTGACAGTGGATGAACTGGTTGGTTAAAGACAGAGATCCATACTAGTCCATAGGCTTCCTCACCAGCTCCTGCTCGACAATACAAAACACAGGCTTTCTATATTCTATATTGCTAACACATTATGTATGTTTCTCTAAATACCTCTGTTACTAACACTGAGACCCACTTACCATTACAATCATTTCATTAAGTAAATTAAACAAAATGATGACTGGTGCACATTACCTGGAATGAGACTAAAGTTTAAGGCAACATAGAGGCCAGTCTGAGCATCTGTGTCCATTGCTTTTACTGTGAAATTTACACTTCCCTTGGGTGGCAGAGTAAACTTTTTCCATAGTAACTTCTCATCTTCCGTCTCTTTTACTTTCTTGTGTAAAGTAAATTGTATCGCAGTGTCTAGGGTCAGGTTGGCAATGGAAATGGGCTGCCCCTGTGGTGTAGCAAACTCCATGGCAGCGAGCGTGGTCGATATGGGAGGCTCTGCAGCTGGAATGAATGGGTTTTCTTCACCCTCCATTTGCAGAAGAATCTGCAGGACCTCTTGTTTTTCCTCCTTTAGTTGAGTGCTCAGTTCTGATGGGACATGAAACTGGCAGTGCCTAAGGGGATCTGTGCACAGGAGGTCTTTAGTAGGGTCACCCCGTACGCCCACTGCAGTGATCTTTGGAACAGCGAGGGAAAGAGCTTCTTCCCCGCTCATCCGCGACAGCATTAATGAACGCATGAGCTTGAAAATCTGGCCTAGTGCTGATACAGCTGTCTCTGATGTATCCACATGCTTGAGGCCTGAATTGTTCCTCTGCCTCTGATCAGCAGTCAGTGTGCTGCCTGCAGTGAAAACGGAAGGATGGTTAAGCCACGGTTCATTTACAACTTCAGAGCGAACCTCTATTATCACACTGAATATGAATTCTGCTGAACGTAGTTACTTAAAACAGCCAGAATGTTCCTGCCGGTGTCTGTGGGGTTGATGTCAACCTGTCCTGTTTGTTCTCTTATCACTTTGATCATCTTCTCGGTGACCTTCAGCACCTTTGCACGGCAGCCGTTGCACTGCACTTCAGAGGGAGCCACCTGCAGACAGGAAAGTACATTTTACAGTACATCATTTGCATTTGTAACATCACACGTGACAATAATTTGTTCCTGGGTAGCTCTCCTCATTATGCACAGCAGGCAATCTGTATTCAGTGACAGGTCTCTGCTTCTAGTATCACATTGTGCTGGATCTTTAAAATGCTGACATGCATTTGTGTCAAGCTATGATTAACGCTTACTGCTTTACTGTCCATAAGCTTTAAAAGTAGAAAGCCTTACTGTAGACTGGGCCAAAGCTGAGCTGATCAGAGCCGCATCCTGGAAGGAGGAGACCGGCAGAGACGCCAGAGCCTGAATGACATTTCCACGTGTCTGAATCTTGTCCTCCATCTCTTGAGCATTTATGGACGCGAGCTGTGGAAGTGGTGGATTTTGAATTAGAAACGTCATTTTTTGGCAGTTGCATTGGACTGACATATTGTGGTGTGGATGCAACTAAACGAAAAGTAAATACTGTCAATTGCTGATGAGCTGTCCCTTTAAATTCTACATTTAAAGAGAGAGTTCACCCAAAATTCAGTAATCATTTACTTACCGTATGCATTCCAAACCTGTATGACTTTCTTTCTTCTGTGAAACACCAAAAAGAAGATATTTCTAAATGTTGGGAACCAAACACCATTGACTCCAGTGACATTTTTCAAAATATATTCTTTCGTGCTTCTCAGAAGAAAGTTGTTCAGTTTTGGATGTAATGAGGGTGAATCTCTTTAAGAACTTGGCCCCGTTTTAGTTCATGAGTTGGAATTTGAATTAAATTAGCTACACCCCACAGGAAGTTGAACTGGAACTGTAGGAGGTGCAATGTACTAAATTACATTTCAGAGAAGTTCAACAGATAATGGCATTCTGCGAAAATAAAGTTCTCCTACAGCTTGATCCATATACATATCTTATCTATAAGGATGAATAAAAACACGTCAACAGAAGTGACAATTCAAACAGATGTATCTGTTTGCCTGTTTGTAAAATTTTCATTTTTTAACTGTCTTTAAACTTTCTTTATACTTACTATGATTATTTGAGTTTATCTGAATTGTAGTTTTTAATTCAACTTCCTAAAATGCAAATTTGTAGGGACGCAAAACGATTCATCGCAATTAATCACAATAAAAAAAGTTTGTATATGTTTGTATATGTACTGTGTATATATGTACATGTATGTGTACTGTATGCAAAGTACACTTATATATTATATAAACATAAACATTCATTTTGAATGCGATTAATCACAATTAATCATTTTGAAGCCCTACAAATTTGACATCTGATTTCCTACCACAAATAAAAATCACAACTGAATTGGAATCTAAAAAGCATTCTCATTAATGAATGAGCTATTAACATTTCATGTGAGTGAGTATGATTTTTTAAAATCCATTTTATCCATCCAGTATAATAGTCTTTTCAATCTGAAAGATACTGAGTACACCTCCTAATAAATATCCAGATAACTGGTTTGTCAGGGCTGATTTGGTTACCTGGTTAAGTCGGCTGCTCAGGGCAATAGAATATCGAATGATGTCCTGAGGGTTGCCTTGTTGGCGCAAGGCCCATAACTCTGATTGGCTCTTATTCCTCAACCACTCCACTGTGCATTGATCACTCAGCAGCACTGTCAGGTTCCTACAGAATATATCAATTGTAATTTTAGTGCTGTGATGTGTAGTCAAATTTTATCTGACTATAAAATTGGCAAGCAGCTGAATGACTAACTTTCTCGCTGCAATGACTGATGCCCCCATACTGTCCTCTACCTGCGCCAGCACATGAATAACAGTTAAGTTTTCCACTGTGCTCACACTACCCAGTGGCACCAGGGAGCTGAACGTGCTCTGAGTGCCTCTGTAAAGGGTAATCAAGGGACATAATGGTCCAAAATCTTCACACTGTGCCACCTGCAGTGAAAATATCAGCTGAGCTGAGTCACCGTCATCATCCATCCACCCTGCCGTTGAGAAAAAATAGCAAAGAATGCGTCAATCCACAGAGCCATTACTTGGGTGAGAAATAAGAGGCGAAGAGAAATGACACTACCTGAGCAACTGTAAGAAACCATAGTTTCCAGGAAATGAAGCGAGTCGTCGGGTGACAGAGTGCAAATGCCCCCATAGGGAGGATGGTTGGGGACTAAGGTGATGCTTGCCGACCCCCAAAGCCCAGAGGCTGGTTCAGACACGTTGAGAGTAAAGGTGTATTCTTGGCCATCCATTAGCACCCCTGGTTTAATGACTATTTCTCTCCAGAGACTTCCTGTCGAGGTAGTGACCTCGCTCAGTGTTAGAGCTTCACCTTTCTGATTCTCTGCAGTCCACCTGTACTGTTGTTGAAGTGTTTTAAAACATTATTAAGGTGTGTGTGTAGATGAGAGAGAGAGAGACTTATGAAGACATACGAAGTTATTTTGAGGAACATTGTTAACTGAATAGGCCTACCTGTACAGTGTCTTGACATGAAGAACAATGACCAGCCAATGTAACATAACGGCCGTGACTCACATGGAACAATGGCAGGGAATTACACGAGACACACTTTACAGTCACAGGTAGCAATGTGGTATTGTACACTGTAACCTACAGGAATAAAAACAGAGTTAAAGACATTAGAGGAACAAAGCTTTCTCTTCTCTGCTGATGTATTTTCTTTTGAAACAGGAAAGGAATTAAAGAGTTTCTCCTTTAAAAAAAAAAAAAATTCACTAAAAAGTTCCATCCCTGACTATAGTTAACAAAAAATTAAAATCCTTTAATCATTTTCTCACCCTCATGTCATTCCAAACCCATAAGACTTCCCTTCATCTTGGAAACAGACAAAAAAGATATTTTAATCCATATTTTTAACATGTGCCCATTGTGTGTTGATCGATGTTTACTTTATACTCGAATCAAAGCCGAAATTAAATTGGTTCATCATATACAACAATCATTTCCTTTCAGAAGTTATTGATTAAACCACTCGATTCATATTGATTAATTTGACAAAGTCTTTTTTGTACTTTTTGATGTGTCAAATTTTTGATTGAGTAGACTTTCAATGGATGGACAAAAATGATGAGGGAATATCAAAAATGTTGTGTGTGTGTGTGTGTGTTCCAAAGATGAATTAAAGTCTTATACATTTTGAATGACAAGAGACTAAAAGATTTTTATTTTTGAAAATCTAACTATCCCTTCAACAGAACGCCCCATTAGAATGAAGATTTCCGTGAACATAATTTAAGTAAAATTTTCTCATACAGTAGTAAATAACAATATTTCTGTATGGGCTGGAATGCAACATTACAAAGCAATTTTTTTTTCTCTGTAATTTTTCTTTATTCTATGGATAGAAATTGTAGAGAGAGCAAATCGAGACAAATATATATATTTTCAAGAATGTTTCGATTGCTTTTGTCCATACAATGAAGGTCAGTGGGGTCCAAACCAACATTAGACCCCTGAATTTCATTTTATGAATTTAAATTTTTTAATTAAAAAAGACAATTTAAAAAATATCTTTCTTATGTGCTCAGAAGAAAGAAAGTCATACAGGTGTACCACAAAATAAGTGTGAGGAAATTGTGACAGAATGTAAATGACAAATACTGCATGTTCATGTTGTGGAGAGCAAGGTGAAGTAAAATTTAAAAAGTTAACACTCACTGACTGTGCTACAGAAACAGGTCTTCGTCCACTTTTGTAAAGGATGAGAGTAAAGCGGTACATTCTGTCTGGCAGCAGTGCACTTCTGGGAAGAAGCAGTATACTTCCATTTCCTGGAATATGTTGATGAAGGGTGGAAAAAGCTGAAGACAGTGCTGTTGTGTTCTGGAAGCACAGAATATGCTATCAGTTGAATGTTTATGTAAAAGTGAATCAAATATTTATTATATTTGTGAAGTACCGTACCTCTATAGTGTAACCCCACTGGAACTGAAACTGCTCGTTATCATTCTCCTCTGAATCTGGATCAAAAGACTCAGTTGCATCCAAAATTAGATCATACTGACTTGACCAGAACCTGTGAGAACCACCTTTAATCACAGGCACCAATTCACTGTGGACCACGGTAAGTTGAATTGTCCTGTTCTGTTCAAGAGGAGTTCCTGGAAGTCTGGCAGTAAATGTCACACAGTAGTTTCCCACTTTCAGAGCATGCTTCGGCAGAGAAAGAAGCGGTGTTGTGACATCCACTGAATCATTTAAGGACTCCTTGTCCATTCTTGAGCAATCTTGGCCCCTGAAGATCTCCCAGAAATAATATGCTTTGTGTGTAACACAACCTTTAAAGTCCACTCTTGCTTCAAAGAAACTTGGTCTGGATTTTAATATTTTATATTGTTCTTTTACAACGTCGATATGTGGCTGGGTACACTCCAGCTTTTGTACTTCAACTGTCATTTGAGTAGAGACCTCACTTATGTCGTTAAAAGCTGTTAATTTTACGACAAAGTCACCAGCAACATTATATTTGTGGACTTGTCTATTGAATTCTGTAACCAGGACTCCTTCACTGCTGTCACCAAAATCCCAAAGGAATTTAAGGTTGCTGCCTCCATCTGTGATAGCAACAAATGTGATCGCATAATCAATAAAAGCTCCATCATGGGCGGTAAATAGCTTCACTTTCCTCACATGCTTCTGTATTGTTGCTGTACTGGTCAGGGACTGTGAACAAAAGCCATTATCAGCTTCCACTGTAACAGACAGGGATCCATTAGTGAAAGGTGTGAAGTGAACGTTTTGCCCGATTTCCCGAGAGGACCGGAGTCCATTTAATAGGAAAGTCCAGTGGTAATTGGCTTGTGAGTCACTGGACGCTTGAAAACTGATGTTTTTGGATGCCTCCAGGACAGCAGAGCAACATCCGATCAAATGCAGACCTTTAATTCTTTCCACAACTCTGACAATCACTGTTGCACTTTGGTAACTGACATGATTTGTTGCTGTTGCTCTTACAAGGTGGTTTCCGACTGAAAGAGAAGAGGTGATAAAATTCTGCCAAATGTCCACGGAATAACTTGCATTAACAAACTCCAAAGAAAAGGAAACTTCACTTCCTTGGGAGACAGATGGTGTGAAAGTAACCGGATCATCCTCACACACAACATCACTGCTAACCGTAAGTAAAAGTCCCTGGATGGCGTCCTGAACAGTAACGGTATATGAAACAGTTTGCCAGCTAATGTCATTTGAGGCATTAAGTGAGATAAGGTGGTCTGCAACATCCGCAAAAGAACAGCTAACAGTTTGATTGTCTGTGAGAACCTTAGTGTTATTGTGAAACATCAAAACCCATTTCCAATGCAGGACATTTTCTGTTCCTGCAGAGCCATGGAGCAACAGGAGGCTATTTGATTTTACATAAAATGGTCTGAGTTGTCCATTTATCTGAAAGTCTACTTTAGAGATATTCTCCTGAATTATTAGTAGCTTGGTTGCATCATCAGACCCAAATACATTTGAGACCGATACCATGATCTTGACCACACCGATAACTTTAAAAACATGCAGAATAAAAGGCACATCTGATATTACAGGACTGCTCTCAGAATCCAAAAACCATGAGTACTGAAGGTCCGTTCCAGATGACATGCTCACAGATATCCTCACTGGCTTTCCTTTGGCTACAGTATTCATTGGTGATGAAATACTCAGACCAGACACAAACTCTACTGCTCTCAGTGAAAGGTCAGCATCTACTGATCCAAGAACATTGGATACTACCATTTTGATGTGTATATCACCAGGGCTGTTTGTAAAAAGTGGAAATTGTTTGCTATTACTTGCCATTCTTTGGTTTGCAGTCCATCTATATGTCAAGTTAGAACCACATGTCACTGATGCCGTCAAGAGCACGGTCTGATTTGTCAGAAAATATCTTGTAGACGTTAGCCCTTGAGATTGAATTCGAACCACATGGATTCTCTCTACAACCTCAATGTGCGTGATGGATTCTACTCGACTGACACGATTTTGTGCTGTGACTTTAATCTCAAACACCCCAGCTTTAGGAAACACATGCATGAACGTAGACGTTCCAGGCTTTGGAGGCGATGAAGGATTCACAGTCCAATAAAACACAACTTTTTCGCTAACATCAGTCTGAGCTGTTATCAGTATCTCTTTTCCAGCCTCCACAAATGGCTGACTGGTATTAACCGTTAAGTATGACAGTGGTGCCTGCACCTCAATCTCTATAGACACAGAATCTGAACTTATCACATTAGATGCGGTGGCCGTTACACGAAACCGTCCGGGAAAACAGAAAATGTGTGATTGATTCTGACCCTCCTTTTTGAAGCCATCGCCAAAATCCCACTGAAAAGAAGCTATTTTACCTGGAAGCTCAGCCCAAAAGTAATAGGACTGATTCACAGTCATTGCATCATGGTTACCCTCATATTTTATGGATAGATTAGATACAGGCCTTTGAACTGTAATGGTTGCTTTTGCTGTTCCACTGCTGACTTTGTTATGGACGTGCACTGAAATTTCATGTAAACCCTCCTCGTGAAAAACAAAGCAATGGTGACACAGGCCTTTGACTGGGACTAAATCACTAGAAACATTGTTATACCACCAAAACAGATATTCTGTTACTTTGGGAAGCACAGAAACTTCAAAGCATATTTCCTCATTCACAGCTACAGCAGTCTTTGCTGAATGCAGAGTAACATCTGTTATTTGAGTCTCAACACATATGCTGGTTTCATAATGGGCTGAAGCCACCAAGCTATGAACATTTACACCAACTGTGTAAGTTCCTGAAGTTAGAAAAGTATGAGTGATAGTTGTAGATCCTTTAATTACAGAAAATGGTGTGCCATCTCCAAAATCCCAGGAGAAAGTCAAAAATGGAACATATCCTTTGAGCGACACCTCAAAATTGGTCTCTGTTTTACTTACAATGCAGTCTGTTGGGGTAATTTTACTAATTAGCAAACGATAAACTTCCACACTGACAAACCGCTGTTCTTTACTGACAGAATTATAAGCAGTAACCTCAATAGTGTAATTTCCGAGAGACTTATAAATGTGGGAGACTGAGCTCTCGGTGTGATCTTTAAGTACCGAACCATCTCCAAAGTCAAAGGTCCATTGTAAACCTGTGCCTAAAGATACTCTGCCACTGATTTCAAAGGTGGAGTTCAGTTCAACGGAGCTGTTGTAATATAGCCGGAGACCTGAGACAGCCTCAACTACCTCCACTGCTGTAGAGTTAGTCAAGACCGACAGGGAGTTGTTAGCACATATGGTGACATTGTATGTGCCATGTCTCTTAAAAACATGCTTGACTTCACTGTAATATTCCTTCACTTGGTCAGAGTCATCACCAAATCTCCAAGAATAAAGCACTCCATATGAAGAGGGCCATAGTGAGACCTTAAAGAGGATGGTGTGGTTGACTTGACATACTACAGGAGATGATGACACCAACAGTCTTGATATTGAAGTCCTTATTTTAACAGTTACAAACGTTTCAATTTGGTCATATTGGTTGTAGGCCTTGATTTTCAGCATGTAGTCACCTAAAAAAACAATAACTCAAAATGTTTAGTTTTTTTTTTTTAAGTACTGTTAATGGAATAAAATGTTTAACAGGGACTTAAGTACATATTTTTTTAAATGTTAGATAGATCTAATTATAATTTATTTAGTAAAAATATTCAGCCCGATCTCACTGCAATTCGTACATATTTTACGAGGTGGCTAATTCGTATAAATTTGTATTACCTCACTTGTACGAATTCATACGACTTTTGCTAAATCGCACGTATTTTACGATTTGCCAGTTCCTATGAATTTGTACGAATGACCTACACCTAACCCCGCCCCTAAACCTACCCGTCACTGGGGTTTAGACAAATCGTACAAAATTGTACAAGTGAGGTCATACGAATTCGTACGAATTAGCCACCTCGTAAAATACGCATGAATTGGTCGTGAGATAGCGTTGAAATATTCCTAAAACAAAAAATTATAATAAATAATTTTGAAGTATAGTATTTATAGTACCTGGAAAAGAATATGTATGATGGATGGAATCTTGCAGATAGACATATTTGGCGCTTTGGTGAAGATAGCTGTCTTCCATCTCTAAAGGAGCAGAAACTGGGTGACTGACAGATTCTGTATTATCACCAAAATCCCATCTGGAGAGATAAATCATTTCATAATATAGCATAATGGAGCATTATACATTCAGAAGAGGTCAACCTTAATTTCATCAATTTAAGTCAATTATAATTCAGAGACATTAACCTGATTGTAACGCCTATAGAGATGTCAGCTTGTATTCGAATTGTGTAGCGAGTTGAGGTGTTTACAGCAATGGCCTCTGGCATGGAAATTACTGCTAGGTCAGCTAATGGGGTCATTGCATCAGCTGTGAGCTTCACCTCAATTAACTGAGAGCTCACAGGGTTATTTGCCATTACCTAGAGCAGAGAAAGCAGTAAAGATTTGAAGAAATTATAAACATGAATTCAGTCATAACAAAACCTAAAGCAATGATTCTCAATTGGTGGGTCGTGACTTCAAAATGGGCCACAGGGTCATTGGCGGCAGGAAAACAACGCTAAATGCAAATAATAAAATGCATAGAATAAATAATCATGCATAAATAGTTTAAACAATAAATAGGGTTTTTAAAATAGAGGAGAAAATGCTTATACATATCTTTTGTTCTTGACATCAAAGGTTGTGCATTGAGTTACCAGTATTTTTACTTTAAATAAAGATAAATATGGATTGTGCCACTACCAAAAATAATTTTGTGGGATGAGTTATTGGCTACAAAGAGCATGAACCCAATATAATTCAAGATTTAGGAACCAAATAGTCTAATGTTAATTTTTCAATTTGTAGTCGTAAATTTGTTAGTAAATGTTCATTTTATTGTTCCGCAAATGCAGTTAATTGTAATATTAATACATTTTAAAGTTTGATTTGAAAAACAAGGAACCAGCTGAGAACCACTGACCTCTGAAGACCTGGATCACTGTATCATTGCTTTAGGCTCAGTTTCACTGGTACTTGAACTGGGTTTAAACTGGTACTTGAAAATATTTCTGTTATATTAACATGTTTACCTTTAGTGTGTATTCTGCCGGCTTCTTAAAAGCCACACTGTAAGACTCTCCTGTGTGTGGAAACTGGACCAAGTCATCAATAACCCAAGTATACTTCACTGATGAGCCTGTGACTACTGAAGCTGTAAACAACTGTAGAAAAACAACAACAACAACAACAACAGAGTAAGCACCTTATTTAAAGTCTAGTTATGACATTCTAAAAACCTTTTCTTCAAATACCATGTAAATACCATTAGCACATCAAATTCTAAAAGGTTACTGGTGAACTTCTGAGGTAATATTTTTTTTACCAAATGACACACATAAGAAATTGATACCTGTGGTATGTCTACTAGAACTCTGCTGAAGCCCTGAGGCTGGATTCTCAGCCCAGTTACAGGAATATGAGACACAACTGTCACACTCAGAGTCTGGGAATTCAAGCTGTTTGAAGCCATGATGTTTAGTATATATTCCCCTTGACTTGAAAGCTTAATGTACATATGAGAGAACCACATGTCAGGAGAAGCCCTAACACATCCTCCTTCAATCTCAGCAGGGCAAGAGGATACAAAAGGGACTCCGTTCTTAGACACAGGGTCTGACCAAGAACTTGTTGCGTTTTCTCCTGAAATGATCTGGATGACAATGAGGGTTGGGACATTGACAGCAACATGCATTTGGTTGTCCTTGTCAAGTTTTGGATACAAAATTTGCAACCCTGTGACAGGACTCTCTGCTTTTATTGGACTGTTGCTCTGTGAGGTGCTGGGTATTGGTGAAACTCCAAAGTGTGGCATTGTGTCCTCGTAAATCACCCGGAGGTCACAGACCAGCTCATCTAGCCATTGGCCCTGTCCCGGTTGGGCAGACAAACCCCCCTCTAACCAGCCTCCCCATTCAGGCCCTTGCAGGGAAAGAAAACTCTGGCGCCAGGATGAGTTTGTGCCGGCAACACAATGTAGAAATTCGCCTGCTCTTCTAGTGTGTTGCAATGCCAGAATGTCATCAGGATAGACTGTGATATGTTTGTCTTGTACTATAACCTGCACAAACACAAAAATAAGTGTCTTTGATTTAAGGTAATTGTGAAACTTTCTATTATTTAAATGAATAGCTGAGAAATATGCTCTGTTCCAGAAACCTAGTGAGCTTCCTAGAAAATGAATTTGCATTATAATTTTAGCATAGTTAAATATGTTTAAAAGTTACAAAATAAATCCAAGATTTACTAATATTTAAAGGGATAGTTCACCCAAAAATGAAAATTCTTTCATTAATTACTCACCCTCATGTTGTTCCAAACCTGTAAGACCAATTAAGATTTTTTTGATGAATTCTGAGAGCTCTCTGACCCTAGACAGCAATGTAATTACTGCGATCAAGGTCCAGAAATATAGCAAGGAGATCAGTAAAATAATCCATTAGGGGTTCAACCGTAATTTTATGAAGCTACGAGATTACTTTTTGAACGCAAAGAAAACAAAAATAACGACTTTATTCAACAATTTGTTTCCTCCAAGTCAGAATGTATCAAAAATAACTTAAAGGAACACTCCACTTTTTTTGGAAATAGGC
>SCHK01172800.1:0-20297 GCA_004124795.1 Poropuntius huangchuchieni | reverse complement strand
AAAAAAAAAAAAAAAAAATAGCACTTACTACTCTGCTCCATCTCTTTCATTTCCTCAGGTGCGATCTTCAATTTGTCCACATGTTCACGCATCACACTCGTCCACTTCTGCAATGACTCCATGATGGTCCAAGGCCGTGACATGTCCACCACGAACACCGCTACACTGTCCTTCAGCGACTCGGCAGTCACTGCAAACTTCAGCAAGCCTTTGTGGTACAGGTCTCCATCCAAGATCCAAACACTACAGCGAGTCAAATCTGGAAGATTTGTAAAATGTAAATTAAAAAAAACTGAATAAACAGCGTTTTCCACAGAACAAAAGAGAATTAAAAAAAACTATATTTAAAACTAATTTTTCATAGAACTTTGTTTACAAAGCATTATATATTTTATATTCAGTGTAAATAAACGACTTAAAACAGCCAATTAAATAGTTAATCACAGCTATGGCAACCAACAAGTTTTATCATCATGACCGACCTAGTTCACAAATTATTATAATCTTTTTTCACCTACTTTCACCCAGTATTAAAGCACTTACCATCTCGGTCTTCATCCTGGACATTCAGGTACAAGTATTCCAGCCCTCTACCTTTCTTATTGTGCTCGGATCCTTGAAGTTTTGACATGAGTGTTGTCTTTCCTGAACCATCCTCCCCTAAAACATCAGCAGAAACCATATCACATTTAATAAACATCACATATAAATAATAATTAGAGTGTTTAGACAAAGACAATTATTTCAGTTTATGACTGGGACAAAGTTAAAAGGATAGTTTACCCAAAAATGAAAATTCTGTGATCTCATCCTCATAACAACCCAAACCTTTACGGCTTTCTTTCTTATGCAGACCACATCAGAAGATATTTTTTTGTCCATACAATACAAGTAAAAGGTAACCAAAATAGTTTGTTTATCAGAAATCTTAATTTTTGAAAGAAAATCAGGTTTGGAACAACATGAGGGTGATTAAATGTTAACTAACCTTCAATACCAGCTTCCTAAAATGTGTTTAAAGATATTTAACTAAAGTTGTTTAACTTGAATGCATGATGTGTATGTCAACATTTGTAAGCAAAACTTTTAATAAGCCATGAATTCAAAATTCATTTGGATTAAAATCAAATTCAGCAAAAGAGGCACATACCAAAAAGCAGTATATTTTTCCCAGAAGGCAATTTAGAGCTGGAGCGTGTGGAAACTTCGCTGAGGATTGAAGACCTGAAGGACAAAACAACAAATGAGCACCGATCAATTTGCATCCATGACATCAACAGACATGGGTTTAATACCGTAGTTAGTAGTCTGATGCTTAGTTCTGACGGTAGATAACTGTAACTATGTATTATGATGCTACCAAAACATCCGGAAAAGGCCGTTACTACAAGGAAAATCTCACTAGTGACTTATGTCAGTCAACCGTTAGCTCCCATCAGAAACAGACATCAGGAGTCAGTTTCCTGACACTTATCATAAATGTAAAAAAATCAACACTCGTACATATAGAAAATCAGCGAAGCGATGTTTCTTCAGAAACGACTTGAACACAACACAGACCGTTGAGTTTTAACAAATGCTAGCCACACCAGTAAGCATGACATGAGCATATAAAGCGAGACAATCTGCTTCCTAACGCCTCCGAAGACTTTCATTATTATTTCGCCCGTTGTAAAGGTCTAATCTAGCCCGACTCAGACTTTGCTATAAGTTTATGTGAAGTGTTTTGAGCTCATCCGGGACCGGCGTCTGAACTGGGCAGCACCCGGCTGGTGACAAAGCAGCACATCAACTGTCAAATAAACTAACTCCCAGCAAAATCCGCTGCACTCCTGCACACTCTGAGGGTGCGGGCGTACCAGAGGTTTTGTCCTTCATCATCCTCGTTGCTGTTTTCCATAGTGTCGCCTGTCCCGGCTGCGCCCAGTAGCTTCTTCTCTAAAACGGGAGCCATCTTGAGTGGAGAGGCACAAAGGGAGGCGCACACTGACTGCCTGAGGACCTCACATGAGACGCTATCCTACTACGGCGAAGGACTGTCTTATGAATATTAAATACGTACTGTGCGGTTCTCCCAGTTAACGCGGACGCTAGAAGCGGACACATAGGTTGGTTCATGAATATTAATTAGGCACATGACGGGATGTATAATAAAGGTTTCAAAGCAGAGACACCGTGACCATATTAATATTTATGAACAACGCCTTTATCGTAGTACGAGTCTTGAAATATCGCACAGAAGGACAACTTAACACAAATCCGTGAAAGAGCGGGAAATGTTCCTTAGAACTCATATATCTTATTTTGTTTGTCTAAAACACAATGGAGAAGACATGAAATCATATGATAGTTTTTGCCCAGCTGTATGTAATTATGATCAGGCATTTGAAAAGGCACCACTATCCGCGTTGGCTTGAATGATGTCATTTCAGACTTTGCCGCGCGCTGATGTCAGTGCATGTGACTGGCGCGCTGATCTGAGGTCAGCTGTTTGATCGCTTTGCCCTCGTCAAAAATCTGAGTGCAGGGAGAAGAAACTGATCTACGGCGCCCAGCTTCAGGTGAACCGGACATGGAAGGTCTGTCAACAAATATGTTATGGAATATACTGCTGTTATGCGTTGTGTACTCTTAATTTATCTGTTATCTTCAAGTATTTTTTTTTTGCCAATCTTCAAGGAATGGGTCGTACTACTCTATAAATAACAATTCGTTTTTAGTACCAGAATATCGAACACAATTCAATAAAATGTTCAGATTTCATTAAAAAAAAATCTGTTTTAATCTGGCAATCAATTTTTACTCTTTGTAATTTCTGTATTATTATTATTATTTTATATATATATATATATATATATATATATTAAATGCATTTTAAGTCTGTAAATCTATGCATTTATAAAATGCTTAGCAGTAATCCTAAACAAGTCATGAGAAAAATAAAATAGAATAATAGATAGGTAAATAGATATTTTGCAATTAAAATAAAACATAACTGAGAACAAGAACTGAGTTTTAATAGTTATTTAGGAAGGTTAATCCAGGTTAAATTTACTAGTGAGGAAAAGAAAAAAGTTCTTTATCAGAAAGTGCAGCGACGACATCTGCTGGTAGAAGGATCACATGACAACATCCATACATTAAAAAAAGAGTCAATATTTTTTTTTTCTTTTTAATGAACTTTGTTATGTAAAAACACATGATAAAACGGCATTGTATTATGTAAAAATAGTAAGTAAATTATTATATTTTTTGGGTTAATCTATTTAGTTCTAAAAGAATTGTAAAATAGTTTTTTATCATCTTGTTTCTTTTAAAGTGTCTCAGGTCTAAAAATACCATTAGTAGATGAATGTATAATATAACTAAAATAAAGTAGGTAAACAGAGAATAAAAAATGGATGTGTGCTTATAGGTGCTGAGATAATGCAAGAGATTGCGGTTCACCTAATCAAATGAAGTGTGGAGAAGAGATGACAGCTGAGGCACTGCCACAATTATGTCTAGAGGCTATTCCCTCAGGCTACTCCATATGGCTATCCAAACTGAAACTGTGCTTTACGGGCAGGAGTTGAGGGGTAAGACTGGGGGTCTCCTGAGAGAATTAACATGCCAAAACCCTGACTCATTTATAGAGGCCTGTAACGTGACCTTCTTCCTTTTATTCTTTAGCCATGAACACCCTGCAGTCTAAAAACATGTTCTTTTACTGACACGAGGAGTGAAAAAGGTGTCTTCAATTAAAAACATGGAAGTTTAATTAATAATTGAATGATGCCTTTATCTTCACGTACACCTTGATGGAACAGGTTACCCAAAAATTTATATTTTCTGAACATTTACCCTCAGGCCATCCAAGATGTAGATAAGTTTGTTTTCTGCATCAGAACAGATTTGGTGAAATTCAGCAATGAATCCCTTGCTCACCAATGAATCCTGGCTGAAATATGAGTGCTCTATCCATAAAATTGCTTTGTACTGTGAAAAATCATCTTGACTGAATCAGGAGTAAATGTGCGCAGTTTAAGCACTATTTACACTGGAGACGCTTTAAAGTTAAAACACCCTAATGTTAGATTTGTTTCGTTAAAAATACACATCTTTTCACTTCACTTTCATTCTTATAACTGTAATAACATGAATTTAGCTCCTCTTATCACTGGAGTTAATCTAATTTTAAACTCAGATCATCAAGTTTAAGATTTAGCTTTCATAATGACTCGTTATTTTTAAATGTTATTCCTGTCATTCTGTTTCTCATCAATATTCTTATCCTCTTGTTCACAGGCTTTGTCTAAAATGCTAAGAGCTATTGCACCATCATTCTTCAGACACTAGAGGCTGCTGTCTTCTTTACTCCTGCGAAGAAAGCTGCATCCTGAGCAAACGTTTTGGTTGTTGTTTTATTGACATGAGACATATGATTAAACACATATGATATGCTTGCTAAATGTTCTCTGGGGCATAAAGCTCACAGATCATAAACCTTTCAGCACTCAGAGTCTGGGAACTCTATAACCTTGAACTCTCTGCCCAGAATAGCTGGGCATTTTAACAAATTACCAACATACCAGCTGTGCGACCGAAATCTAAACATTACGCACAATTTTTAGACATGAATGTAGATCATTAAAAAGGTCAAGAAATAAAACGTATTTCCATTTTTCACATGAGACCACAAGCTCTTATATTTCAAGTATCTGACAGTAAAGTCCTGTGTTAGGTTGTTTGATTTCTAATCTTGACATTTAGTACAACAAAAAATGCTGTGCTGTGCTGTGCTGTAAAACATGCAGAACTACGGAGAGGAAACTAGTTTCTCACGACCATGTTTCATCACATTCCATGTGTCTTGCAGTGATGAAAGGGCAC
This sequence comes from Poropuntius huangchuchieni, assembly GCA_004124795.1. Classification (NCBI taxonomy): domain Eukaryota; kingdom Metazoa; phylum Chordata; class Actinopteri; order Cypriniformes; family Cyprinidae; genus Poropuntius; species Poropuntius huangchuchieni. The sequence goes on along the minus strand of SCHK01172800.1, from coordinate 15,425 downwards.
GCTGCTTCATTCCTTCCCTCAGTGTGATTTAATCATGAGCCTGTGATGAAAAAAAAAAAAAATGTATATATAATATATATATATATATGTAATTGGCTTGTCTAAGGATTGACTTAATTATCCACACAGCTGGTTTGCTTTGCCCCAGGGTGAGTTTTTTTATGAGACCATACTTTATTGTACACTTGTGCGCAACAGCATATACTTTTTTTTTCTTTTGCATAACAATGATGTGTAATGTATTTGATTGCTCTTTAAAAGTTAATGTTAAAACTGTCTATTACTTCTACTTACTGTATTTAGCCATTTAAAATATTCTGATTTCTGTGTAGGATTTATAGTATGACAAAAGTAGGCAAACAGGTTAATAGTGAATACCTGTCTTTGCACATAAGATACAAAGTTATCATATCAGAGCACCATCATTTAGAATGGTGAGTACTAATTGAAACTGAAGCCTATTATAAAAGGTGAAAAAGAACAGTTAATGTTGTTAAGTGTATTTTGCATTATATGTACATATTTCTAGAGCTCAAACGGGCTTAGTAAAATCTCATCGCACCTCTGCTTGTACTATTAACACCAAGTAGCCAAATTACACAAGGGTGCCATGTGTCAGACCACTTTAAGTGGAATGTAATATTAGGAATGGCCTCATCGTGACTTACATCTTTCTTGACCTGCGGCACATATATGATTCAGAAACATTATTCTGGTGGTTTGCAGACATGCAAAGAATCTGAGTCATTCAGCGTTGTCAAGATAAGAACAAATGAATGAAATATCTTTCACTTTGTGTTTAAGCTATGGTTACATTTAGTTGTTCTTCCTTCAACAGAATATCTGCTTAGGACTGAATCGGATCTTTACATCTTGTTAAAACAATACTGTGCAACTGAATTCGAAGGCCCTGCTTACAATTCACTTCATTCTCCTCTCCTTCAGCCATGGGGGTGGAGAATTGCTGTAACCCCTGTCCTTACACGCACACACACACACACACACACACACACACACACACACACATAAAGAGAAATGCATGCTAAAACCAATCAGGCAGGTGGAAAAAAAGGCAAATCCACCAACTTCAAGTCAAAGGAATACGGTTGCTATAGAGATCACTTCAAAAAGTGAAAGAAAGGGGCATTATTCCCAAAACCTATTATAAAGCCCATCTAATCTAGTAAAATATGCACCCAACGTGAGGGGGAAGGGATGGGAGGAGGAGAGGGAGGTATATGGATTGTGGGCAGTGGGCAGGAGAGGCTGTGATAACGACAGATGTCTCACAAACCGTGGGTTTAACAGGAGGGGTGAAAAGAGAAAAAACGCCCAGTCGCAGATTGGACTTCAGGGAGAGAGTAGGACTGGCTCGAGCTGAATCACATTCACTACTACAGGAGAAAGGAAAGTAACATTCAACGCACTCTTACGCACGGATTTTCGCAGAAGCAGAGAAGCAGGTCAGTAAATTGTTAGTAGTGACTCCTTGAATAACGGGTAAAAATCACTTGCCAGACAAAGCGTTTTATTGGGGCTGGAGATATAGTTGAGAGCAGACCGCACGAGCCGTTCTTTGTTCTCGTAATTTTCATATGTCACTCATAAAAACTAAAAAAGGTACAACCAAAGCATCCCATATCTGCGTTACTCAATAACTGAACGTGAAAAAATGTTGATTTCCTAGAAATGTCTGAATGACACACTTTAAAAATGTCACATTTATAATCTTTCTAAGCTTAATTATTATGGGGAGGTGTGACTTGTGTCTTATAAGATATCTAACTAGCTACTGGGAGGTTAAAATATGAGTAAAAGTAAAATATTAATAAAAAAAAGTCATAGATAAAAGCTTTTATTGTGTTATGTTATATTTCAAAATGAAGCAGTGGGTTACAGGTAGCTCTTACTCAGTTAAAGATTTAACCCCTTTTGTATTTCGATTTCCCTTTACTGGTGCTTTTCGATTGAAAGCATTGTTTTAAGAAAATAGGAAGCATTGATTTGCGCTTATAAAAATTCTTATTAAAACGTAAGGAGGAGCTGGTCGATATGAAAGGGGTGGGGGAGCTTGGGTGGTGGTGTTGGGGTGGGGGTATGTGTCTTTAAATATATATTAAATTTTGTGTGCGTGTACACTGCAAAATATGTAAATATATTAATATGCAAAATAATATGTTTTTATCAAATATTTCCACGACATTCCACAAAATTTTTATATATATATATTATAAATTGTAACCTACAGCCAGACATGGGATAGGCTACTTGGTTTGCCATATTTGCTCAGGGTATTTCACCAGTCTTCAAGGACATAACTTTCAGACCATCATTAAGCAAATTTCTTTACATCATTACATTAATGAGTAACTTCATCAAGCAAGATTTAGAGGAATAATGGAGGCTGTGAAGCGTACTGGCACAGAGCGCTATAGCTGTAATAAAAGTGAGCGCTGACATAGGCAGCACATCTCAGCAGTTGGACTCATCTGCAGGTTGGACTGGGGCATGACTGCGTATCCGGTCTTTGTTTGCCCCAGTGCAGCACTATGGACAGCTCCTATTGTAACCCCACCATACTGCAGCTTAAAGGATATTATCTAATTGAGCTGCAATAACTGCAGGTCTTTGAAAGATTGCAAATGGTGTCATATCAGTGGCAAGAAAAAACATTTAATCTACCTCATACACCCATAATCCCATATGTATTTGAAATCAGTTTCAATTAACAAATTAGGTTCCTTGCCATTTACAAGATTGTAAAAGTTGTTGTATAATAAAACCTTTTACTGGATTTTAAAAAGAATGATTTAAGTAACATCATTAGCATTGACAGATGTGACCAAATGTGATTCAGTTCATGTTATCTAATCAGTCTTTCCCCTGAAACGTATCTTTACTTATCCTCAAACCAAGCTGCTTTACCAACCAGAACCAGCCATGAAAAAATGCTAAGAGAAGTTAATGACTTTTATATGATTTTTTATTTATTTCAGTGAAACTGTATACAGATTGATATAATAGAATAGAATAGATTAGGAAAAATGCAGACATAATTCAACACCTGACATAACTAGACCTGTTGTTGGTTTTGTCTAGTTTTCTAAGGATTCAGTTAAACGTGCTGTGTTTCACTTCCAAATCCTTCTACCCTATTATATACAATTAGTGCCTGCTGCCTTCACACTGTAAGACTGGGTTCTTGAATGATAACTTTAAAAGTCTACTAAAACTAAGTGACATTCCCATCCAGTCACCGTTTGTCCTTAAGCCACGTCCTCCATAACAAATTTGGACTGCATTCAAAGTCCTTGGCAGAGATTGCATTGGGTTGACATGTTTGAGTGAATGCCCTTTAAATGGAGAAACAGGGTGGACTGTGTGAGCAGTTTCACATTTTACAATTTCATATCCATAATGAGGTGCTAAGAATATTGGTTGTTTTCCAATGGAGTTTTAGACCAACTTTTTGCACAGTCATGTAGCTCAAACAATAGAGTATGGCACTAGCGATGACAAAGTCATGGGTTTGATTCCCAGGGAATTTATGAACTGATGAAAATGTTTAATGAATGAATGCAATGGATTTTGCTTAGGATAAAAACATCTCATAAATGCATACATATAAATATACTGAAATGCAGTGATGTTCATAGCTTACATAAGATGTTCTTCTGTTCCCACAGAACATCATGGGAGGCAAGCTAAGCAAACGGAAGAAGGGATACGATGTCAGTGACCCTAAAGAGAAGAAAGAGGAGAGTGCTGTTGCAGCAGTTGAAGCAGCTGAGAAAAAGGCAGAGACCCCTGTGACCGAGTCGGAGGCTGCTGCGGTAAATGCAGCAGCACCAGTGGAGGAGTCTAAAGCATCAGATGAGAAGCCTACCTCTCCATCAGCAGCACAAGCAGAGGTGAAGAAGGATGATGCTGCTCCAGAAAAACCAGTGATTACGACAGAGGCATCTACTGCTGCATCTAAGGAACCAGAAAGTGCTCCAGAGAAACCAGCAGCTGTACCAGAGTCACAAGCAGCAGAGGCACCAGCATCTGCATCAAAAGAAACAGCAGTAGAGGCACCAGCTGCTACACAAGAGGCACCAGCAGCAGAAGTACCAGCAGCTGCAGTAGAAACACCAGCAGTGGCACCAGAGGTATCTGCACCCAAGGAACCTGCAGATGCACCAGAAGCATCAGCAGCAGAGAAACCTTCAGCTGCACCTCAGGAACCAGTGACAAAGGAACCTGAAGTTGCACCTGAGGAACCAATGACAAAGGAACCTGAAGCAGCACCCGAGGCACCAGTGACAAAGGAACCTGAAGCTGCACCCGAGGCACAAGTGACAAAAGAACCTGAAGCTGCACCCAAGGAACAAGTGACAAAAGAACCTGAAGCTGCACCTGAGGAACAAGTGACAAAAGAACCTGAAGCTGCACCTGAGGAACCAGAGAAGCCTACAGCTGCAACAGAAGAACCAGCCACTGCACTAGAGACACCAGTAACAGAGGAACCTGTAACAATATCTGAGAAACCAGCAGCTGTACCTGAGGAGCATGCAACTGCCCCAGAAGCCGAGGATTCTGCAGCTGCACTCGAGGAACCTGCACCTGTGGTAAAAGACCCCGTATCGTTGCCTAAACTTGAAGAATCACCAGTGGAACCTGTCACAGAGGAGGTGGTAGAGAAAGTGGTTGAGGAGGTTGCAAAAACCAGTCAATTGTCCACTGAAATGACAGGAACCACAGATGTCACGCCAGAATCAGAGACTGTTACTGAGGCAGCAGCTCCAGAGCCAGTCGCAGAGTCTGCCCCAGTGCCTGAACCTGTTTCCGAAGCATTGAGTGCAGCAGAGGTCGAAGTGGCTGTGCCTTCCCCAGAGGAACCCACACCAGTCACAGAGCCTGAATCTGAAACTGCTGCACCCCCTGAGGTTACACTAACACAAGCAAATCTTGAGCCATCCCCAGAGCCAACACAACCCGAACCTGTGGCAGAACAAAAGAGTGCAAAGGAGTCCATTCCCGCAATCGTTATCTTAGAATCAACCTCAACCAATGAGCTCTGCCTCGAGGAACCTGCCTCGACTGTCACAGATCTGAAGCTGAATAATGGAGACTGCGAGAGCGCTGGCTCAGCAGAGGAATCTGTGTCGGCTCCCCCTGAGGTAAACGGGGAATGCCATGAGCAGGCACCAGACGTAGCCCCTGCGGATGTCCTTGAGTCCCCGGTTGAGGCATGTGTAAATGGTGTGAAGGACAAAGAACCCCCTCAAGAGCTAAGTGACTGTGAACTGAAAAAGGACTTGAGTTTGGCTGCTGACTTTCAGGCTCCAGCTCCGATTGGCGACATGGTAGAAGTGCCACAGTGAGTCGGCTGAGCTGTCGACTTTATCTGAGAAGCAAACCTTAAATGTGAATCCCATATTGATGCAAAAACAAACAAATGAAACAATCGTCTGACAACACAGGCTTTCTGAAAATAAATGTGAAAAATGCCTGTTGTGTTCTCTCAGGCAAAGGCATTTCTGGTTAACCAAAAAGAAATACAACCACCCAAGAGCTAAGAGTGCGATAAACAAAGAATGAAACAGTGAGGGTAAAAGCCTAAAAGGAAATGGGAGGGAAAGAATGAGAGAGCGAGAGAGAAAGAGAGCGGATGGTCTTTGAAGTCTTTGTGGCCGATGTCCTGCTGTCATTGCAGAGAGTGAGCTTACAGGCCTGGTCGAATATGTAAGCCAGAGAAATGATGATTAGACATGAGCAGAACCTTTAATTATTGAGATGGCAGAACAGAAATGCTGGACAGCAACAATGGTAAAAAAAATGAATTGAATGAACAGAATCATCTTTTGTGTGCAAGACTGATCCATATTGAAATGGTTTATTAGATTAGCATTTAATATTATATAATCTAATTTAGACCACATTTCTGTCACCATGTAATACGGAGATTTGAGGATGAAGCATTTTGAACTTTTCATGTTGGGAGAATCAGTGGGGAATGTTCATTTTAACTTAATGGCTTGGCTTAGAAAATAAAACACTCTGTTATACCTTAAAAATTGTTTTTTCTTTTTTGCATTTTTGTGAATGTTGTGCTGAATAGATGCATGTGTTCTTTGTTCACTTAAACGAGTAATACATAAAAGATTATTTCAAATAAATGTATGATGCAATCTCCTGCATAGAGCAGACCCATTTTGTTCCAAAAGCACATGTTCAGCATGTGCAGTGTTGTCTCTTAATTAATATAGGAGTAGCATACTGTAGACAGCTGCAACAGTTACGTTCAAGGCCTGTTTTCAGCCATTTTGTGCGGTAGTAGAGATCTGACTGGCAGGTCACCATTCCAAAAATGTCCCAAGAGTCATTGACTTTGTAAATTTGTACTGTGGGGCTGGGCACCAGACACGTGTTGTTTTGAGTAACATGGAACATGGCCATGAATGCAAATGTCTGTTCAAAGGCTTAACGCAATCAGGTTGTGGTAGAACAGGGGAAAGGATTTTTCATTCTGCACACAGGGGGGGAAAAGGTTTCAGTTTAACAAGTGGGTGATGCTGTACAATGCAGCAGACTGCAGTGGGGGGGGGGGACAGGACTGGGGAACGTTTCTTACTTGAAAGGAGGAGCTCTGAGAGAGGGAGAGAGCGGCCATGACAAAAAAGATAATGCCTTCAGACAGTTTTACACGTACACATACACGTACATAACCTCCCACATAGAAAGGAAAACACATTAGAATCAATTTAATAAACTCACAAAAAACAAGTACTGCAAATGTGCTACTCTCACCTACTCTCTAAAAGAAAAGAGAGGCTGTCTCACTTAAGTGCGAATGCACAGAACTGATTACAGGGTACGTTTGTACCACTGTGTGTGTGTCTGTTAGCATGAGAGGAGAACAGAGGCTAGCATGAGAAAGGCTTTGCAAGAGATGATGCTGGAAATATCTGAAGGTTCCCAAGTGCCCTCCACAGGCACCATAATGAGCTCCTCCACATACCAAGCACGAATTCTCGGGTTTCTTAAAACACACACACACACACACACACACACACACACACACACACACAGGCATACAGATTTATGAAAGGAATGTTCTCTAAAGCTGAGGGGGTGGGGGCGAGATGGGTGAATGAACTTACTGGCTTCAGTGTTTTTCACAGTCACTGTTAAACTTGTTCTCTCAGAATGAACAGAATGTATTTTGTACTACATTCTGAAAGTGCTATTTAAACTATTATTATACAGTGGTATTACACATTTAAAGGTGCAGTACCCCCCAAAATGAAAATTCTTTCATAATTAAACTTACCCTCTTGTTGTTACAAAACTGTTAGACTTTTGTTCATTTGTGGAAGAAAAAAAAAGATTTTTTTGGGAGAATGTTTTATACATAAAACATTGACATTTTTACAAATATTTATTTATTTATTTTAGTTTTGTGTGAATTTTTTTTTTTTTTTTATGAAAGTGAAAAATGATTTTGATCTCTTGCACTACATGGTTTATATGCATCTTATAGCTTGAAGAAATCTCTGGTTTGCAGATTTAAGGGGAGAGGTCCAGTGTGAGGAATTTTTTATACAAGGTATCCAGTTTCCTCATCCCATCTTACTGTGCTTGGGGAGCAAGGTTCCTTCCTTCCTTCAGCTTTCTCTCTCTCTTTCTCTTTCTCGCTCTCTCTCGCTCCCTTCCTCCCATATTCTTCCTCTCTTTTTCTTAGCTTTCATGCACAACAGATGAGAGGCCCTGCTTGCATCTTGATTTAAAGGCTCTCTACACAGTGCATATTTGTGCAGCCGCAGCTGCAGTGCCTGGATACACCAGCACTATGTGTTCTATACTGGTGCCTTGGCACAAAACTCGACGTGCTTTCCTGTCCCTTTCTACACATGAGGACATTTGATCTTTCACTTTCACTGCTCTTAATATAAAATCCCTTTCCTTGTATTAAAAAAAGTTGGTTTATAGATCAAATCTGGCACATGTATTTTATGTTATTTAAACATTATATGAAGTCAGCATATAAAAGTTCTATTTTAGAAATGCATGTGTGTTTTATTTCATTTATTTATTTATTTCGTAATTTTTAATCAAAATTTCATAAAGCAATTTTCTGGTAAAACACAGACTTCACTTTGGTGACATACGAAGGAGTTCTCCAATCATTTACTCCAGTTGTTTAAACCCCGCCCCTTTCTTATAATCAGCTGCAACTCACATTCAGATCTGTCTCCATCCAATCAACAACCAACTCTATTTCCCACCCTACTTTTTGTCTTTTCAATAATCCATTTCACTCAGATATATGTCACAGTACTGAAGGAACAATCTGTTGCTACTTGAGTTGTTAAGACATTTTTGAGTTAAAAACTATTTCACGGAAAACACACAAAACAGACAAAGTGAGCATTATAGCATTTTACTATGCTGTACTGGCAAAAATATCTTTGTGTGATATTATGATGTGGTTGTTATCTGGCAGAAGTGTTTCATAACATATTTTTATTTACTTTATGTCTCCAAATTTTTGCAATGTTATTTTGGTGGAAGTGTCTATAAAGATTATTTAAACTTGTGACTGCCGTACAGGTCACGCCACTTTTGCAGCAGTACACAGTGAAGAAAACGACTGATTGTCTTCAGACTTCTTTCTACTACCGATTTCAATCCTTGAAAGGCGAGTGTTAAAGTGTTAAAAAAAACTGAAAAACTCCAAGGGGGATTCCCATTGTTTTTACTACTCCTCTCTTATTCTCTCACTCCTTTTGTGATTCATGGCCTGGCAATGCTCTGCCCATCTGTGCAGCTGCTCTGTAAGGCTGTCCTTGTATGCGGGTGTGCAGAAGGCTTTCAGCCTGAGCTCAGTCATACTTACAACCAGTATTGATCCACGAGTTAGCTTAATGGCCACCGAGAGGGCTGGGTCTGCCTGCTTACCCTTTCCCCTCTATTTTTCTCTCCCTCCCTCCCCCCGAGTATATAGATTGCACATTCCCCCGGCCTGGCCTGCCGTCTATTGAAGCTCTGCAGCACACTTTTGTAACAGACCCAGGCAAATGCATGTTTGAGAGGTGAGGAAAGGCAAGACAGTGCACAAGTGGGGGTTCTGTGTGTGTGTGTGTGTGTGAGCTGGTGACAGCCCCAGCATGGAGTCTCTTTGGGGGAAGATGTGTCTTTGTCGTGCCGCCCAACCCCCTTCCTCTCTTCCTTCTGCCCTCAGCCATTAGGAGAGAGAGAATTTTATACCCTGACACTTAATCATTCTAGACCATTAAACAGAGGAAGGAGGAACCAGAAGCCGTGTGCTAAGCAGAGCTCATTTTCCCCTGAACAGCACAGCGATCCAAACTGATTGTGTTTGATGATACACTCCTCTTTGTAGGCAATATAGATAGTAGGCAGTTGCTATAAGGTTAAATGGCAAACTTTAGGTGGAGATATGCATACAGTTTACTTGATCCAGGAGTGTTTACTGGGGAACAGGTAGCTAAATTGGCAAATTAGAACAAACTGAAATGCAAAACAAAATAGGTTGTAGTTCGCATTTACCACTGTTGAGGTTTACCTAAATATGACAACTTCTGAGAACCCTAGAAATGTGAAAAGGGCTCATCTGTACAATATGGCCATGATGTAACTAATAAAATGACAATAAAACATTAATAAAAGGAATCAAATGTGGGATTTTTAATTTTCATTCGCATTTCATGTTCAGGGCTTTAGTTATGGATATATAAATTGATTTCACTGTAGTACAGAGTGGTTCACAAGCTGCACATAAAAAAAGCTTCATCACGGACAAATGATTTGCAAGGTTTGTTTCCCACAGTGGACTGTAGGTAAATATCCACCTTGTTGTTGTTGTTTTTTTTGTCTTACAAAGTATCCTGTTACTGTGTGAGAAACCGCTGCAAATGATTCAACACGTGAGTGAACTGTCTGAACGAATCAAACTGAAACATGAACAATTCTAGACCTTTTTACAAAAACACCTGAAAGATTATATCGGAAAAGTGATTAATTTGTGATTTTTGCATTGCTAGTTCTGATCAGCTAATAATATTATCTGGGAAAAGTATTCTCAGGTTGGTTTATGAGTTGCTACTTTCAGTAATATGTTACTGGGGCACAGCAGTATGACCTTATGCCCCAAAAAGAGCGTATAGACACCTTAACTCAAAATGTATTTTGCAAAGTCATAGGTAAAATCAGTACTTTGACATGATTCAATGCTTGTTCGCTTAGCCTGGTGAGCAGTGGCACTGGGTATGTGTGTGTGCGTGTGTTTAAGATTAAATATTAAAACTATGCTGAGCTCAGTCACCTTGAGTAAAACACCAGTGTATGCAGGGTAAAACAGAAAGCTATTGAAATCTCACATTCCTGCCCTTCCATCTGTTGGTTACAATGTATTCGAAACCTACAGTACAGTCGTTATGTAATCAGAGGGAAGTAGCAATGCTCACTCATCAGAAGTACTTCTTCTAAAAGTATAACAAAACAGCCACATTCACATGCTGGTTATTCAGAACTATGTCCTAATAAACTGGGTTGTCAATGAATAGATTATCATGTGTCCAGACAAATTCAATTTATCACAAGACAGTCTTTTGTGGAGACTCAAATTTGTGCTGCCTTTACGTCCTCCTGGAAAAGTTATATTTACAATCTCAGAAATGGTGAATGATTTTGGTTCATTTACCAATGATCAATTTTTTTTCACTTACTGATAAAGATGGAAGGGATTTTCATCACTTACCCAGCACATTAAAAAGCAAATGATGCACAACTGGTGTGTAATTTTGCAATATCTGTGTATTTGATCATTCTTGTGCTGCCACAAAGGCTGCTGGGAAATGTTGAACAATCTTGTTGACTTGTAAAACAGCCAAATAGTATTGTTTGGCATGCTTTATCATTATTCCTCAACACTGTACAGTCAACATTTACATTTGAAACTAATTTTTTACCAGTACAGATTCACTTTCACCATGATATTCTTAAACTTGCACAACAGCACCAACTTAAAATGTCTGTATATTTACATATATAGCCATACAAATATATATGTTTATGTATGATTAATGCAATTTTGGGCATACCATATACATGTAGTATACCCATTCTAAAGCTTGTCAGTACATGTTTATATAATTTTAAGTAAATTTAAAAGATAGGCATGTATAAAATATTCTGCAAAAACATTCTTTGTATATATGTTATTTAAAAAAAGTTGCATATATAATTTATTTAGAGTTGACTTTTATAGTTGGTACATACAATACCATATAAACATGATCAACTTTTTATTACTATTATTTATATTCATATTGAAAATAATATTATTAAAATACGTACAATTTTACTATGTTATATTTGTTATAAACTTATATCTTTATCTACCCAGAAAATGTACATATGTGAAAATCATATATTGCCTTATAGGTAACACATGACAATATCACTCTTGATATAGGGCATATGTCACATATTTCCACATGGGACAGTGACTATATAACATTCTAAAGGAGTAGTTCACCCAAAAATGACAAATACATTATTATTAACTGACCCTCATGTTGTTTCATGTATGTTGGAATTTCCTTTCCTTTCTCATTTTCTGATCATGAAGCACTAGCAGTTTGAGTTAAGCCACGAGAAAGCAAAGAACAGCAGCATGATTCTGTCCAGCAGCGCTTTTAATCTATAAAAGATGACCTTGGCTTTTGGGAGCATGTGGGTGACACTGCTAAATCAGAGGCTTTGCTTGCTCAAGACAGGGCTGCCAGAGAATCTGTCGCACTGAATTATTTATCAATTAGATGACCGTTAGCGGGGACAGAGGGAAGAGGGAAGTCGAGGGAGACAGGGCAAAAAAAATAGCAGCGTGTGTGTGTGTTTGTGAGAGAGAAATATGTGTCAGGGTGTGTTGGTGTAGATAAGAGTTCATGTCTGTTTGTATGCTCTGTATGCGTGTGTTGTCGTTCTGCTGGGCTTTTTGGTTGTTAGAGGCGATTTATTATGGTCTGTCACAGCCTGTCACTGGACACACATGCTGAAGGCCATTGATGCAGGTACAGTGTATACAGAGTTTGTGTGTGAGCACATGTGGGGAAGAGAGAAAGGCCTTTAGGACAAGACAAATGCAGCCTTTTTGAGCTAGCATGCTAACAATCACACGCAGACACAAACCGATACTGATAAAGCTGGGGTGTTACAGTTCAACAACACTATCGGTTTCACCATATCTAACAGAGTCTGAGTAAAACAGAAACCTTGTACACCACTGCAAACCCCTGCACACAAAAAAAATTCATTAATTCAGTCAACTTCACAAATATAGGCTGTCTTTTGTCAGAGACAGCAAAAGGGAGGAAATAGACAACTTAATGAAAACATTTTTTTTTCATACACTTCATTGGAACTGCCTGAAAAATGAAATTATGTTAGAATGAAGAACCTGCATTTATGATACCACTTTCAGTTTTTATTTTGAGAACACATTTTATGATTAGACATTTACATATTTATATTACTTGATAATGGACGCAACCATTAATTGAAACTGGAATAGAGTGCATTAATCCCTGCCCACTTTTTCAGGGGTTTTGGTTTAAGAAGTATTTTCATTAAAACATTAAAATCCATAAAACAAACCAACCAGTTTATCTTTGTTTATCTGTGTCTCAATAAACTGTGGTGCATACATGATACTTCACCATTATCTGCTGTGTTTTTTCCATCCATACAATGCTGGATCTGAAGGTCTGAAGGGATTTGAATCAGTGCAGCTTTAAAGGAGAGTGACAGTCATTTACTATAGGGTTAGTATTCACACACAGGCAAACACATACAGTAAATTACTCTTATAATTAATCAAAAAACCCAGAGTGAGTTGTAACGTCCTTTGGTTATCTTAGCTGCAGTCCATTAGATGATTACAGTCTTTCAGACTCACAGCACTCTTTGCAGTGATGCTCCACATAAACAGACACTCGCAAATGTGTCTCAAGAGAGAAAACAGGGCCTTGTTTTTCCATGAAGCACAGACTAACTCTTGCCACTTTTAGATTGTGCTAGGCAAGATAAGTTTGTTGATGCTAAAATAAACTAGCTCACTGGTGAGTGTAAAAAGTGCCATATGGGACAAAGAGCAAATGTTATTAAACTGGTAGTAGGAGGTCTGCACAAAAAGAAAAGAAAAGAAAACAGATAATCATAAAATAATTAATTAAATGCAAAAATGTCTACATGGAAGCTATTTTTTTTTAAATTCTAGAACATCCTGCCTTTATAACATCCTTGTTATTATTTTTCACACACAGTATGAATGTGTCCTTATACATAAATAAAGAAAAATAAATATGAATAAAAAGTCCTGTTCAAAAGACTGGGGTAAAACTCCTCCAGTCTTCACTGTCACATGATCCTTCAGAAATCATTCTATGCTGATTTGTTGCTCAAGAAAAATGTCTTATTATCAATGTTGAAAACAGTTGTGCTGCTTAAAGTTATGTGGAAATGCACCATTATTTATGTCTTTACCATCACATTTGTTCAATTTAATGCATCCTTGCTGAGTATTAATTTATTTCAAAATAAGAAAATCATACCGACCCCAAACTTTTGAATGGTAGCGTATATAATTTTGGAGTATGTCACAGAGTATGTCTTATATAATTTCAACTGAGACTGATAGAGAGAAAAAAAAGTGTCATTGAGGAAGGAGAGGTTTAGGGAAGAAACGGGGGATAGAGAGCAAGAGAGAGCAGAGAATAAATGGAGAGGAAGGCAAGTGGCACATTAGGGAGGGAGATCCTGTGGTGCAGCTTCAAACAAAAAGGCCCACTATGAGGGAGATCACTGATTACCAGTCTGGTGGTTGGGCCTCATTAAATCCTTTCTCTCTGTCACTCCCTCTTCCTTTCTGAACCTCACACACTTCTCACCTCCTCTTCTGCCGCCCAGCCATATGTCCTCACAGCACTGAGCACAGGTGCAAAGAGCAAGCACAGGACAGATCAGAACCTGGAACCAGGAAAATCCACGTCTGTCAAGAGAGCATCACAAAAAGAAGCAGCAGAACTAGTGAGAGAACAAAAAGAGTGATTAGAGAACATTTCAAGGCATCTTGAGTGCACCACTTAAAGTGCAATTGCAAATGCTGGAGGCGACACGTAAAAGCATTTAGTTAATATTGCTTATCTCCACATCATTACACAGACTATGAGAGGACAAACTAGAGGAAGTGAGGTTGACGTGTGTGGTTTGCTGCTGGATGTTTGAAATCTTTGGTCTGGCCTGATACCATAACCAATGAGTAGGATGTGTTTGTGAAGATACCATCAGAACCACTGGAACCCAGCAGTCCATGTCTCTGGTACAGTTCACACAGAAATTAAAATTGCTGAAAATTTACAGACCCTCTGGCCATTCAAAATGTAGACGAGTTTTTTGCTTAATCTGAACAGATTTTGGAGAAATTTAGCATTACATCACTTGCTCACCAATGGATCCTCTGCAGTGAATGGGTGCCGTCAGAATGAGAGTCCAAACAGCTGATAAAGCACTGAAAGCATCACAATTATCTACAAGAATCAACATGACTCCGGTCCATCAATTAAAATCTTGTGAAGCTGAAAGCTGTGTGTTTGTGAGAAACAAATCTATCATTAAAGGATTGGTTCACTTTCAAGCTAAAAATTTCATGATAATTTACTCACCCCCATATCATCCAAGATGTGTATGTATTTCTGTCTTCAGTTGAAAACATATTTAGGTTTTTGATGAAAATATTTCGGCATATAGCAGACTTCAATGCCCTCCAAACGGTTACGGTTTCAGTGCAGCTTCAAAAGAGCTATAAACGCTACCAGACGATGAATAGGGGCCTTATCTAGCGAAACGATTGGTCATTTAAAAAATATATAAAAACGTATATGTATTATAAAAGCGCTTTTTCTCTCACGTCTGCTGACTGTGAAAACCGGAAGCAGTTCAGTAGCATGTATGGGTCGCGCTTACGCCTCTGGGAAATGTAGGAGAAAATGAAACATTGTTTCCTTACTTCTGCAAATGAAATCCAGTCTCCTCTTAGCTTATATTGAAATCCTCCGACATCTTCCTTAATAAATCCTCGTTTTCTGCTTCTAATTTGTGAACAGCGTTTTGTTTTGTTCTCTCTCTGCACTCATCAGTATTCACGCAACAGCGATACCCTACGTCATCCGCTTGAACTGCTTCCAGTTTTCACATTCGGCAGAAGGGAGAGAGAAAGCGTTTTACGTTATAAAGCATATACGTTTTTATATTTTTTTTACATGACCAATCGTTTCGCTAGATAAGGCCCTTATTCACCGTCTGGAACCGTAACTGTTTGGAGGACATTGACGCCCACTATATGCTGAAATATTTTCATC
>SCHK01172740.1:659-13845 GCA_004124795.1 Poropuntius huangchuchieni | reverse complement strand
TGGCTACATTTTCATTTTGGGGTGGAGTATCCCTTTAAACTCTTTAAGTACAAACTTGCACCATTTTGAATTTTGACCAGAACACATTTTATAACTGGTTTTAATTGTCATTTTTATTTATTTTTTAAATACTTCTAGGTGATTTCTTGAAAACATTGGAAGATCCAGACCTCAATGTACGAAGAGTGGCTCTAGTTACCTTCAATTCTGCAGCTCATAACAAACCTTCTCTTATTCGAGACCTGTTGGATACAGTTCTCCCTCATTTGTACAATGAGACCAAAGTGCGCAAGGATTTAATCAGAGAGGTAATCTCCCCTTTGTCCACAGCCTTTTGCTTTACTGTCTTTTAAAACCTCAAAGCTCAATGACACCTGGCTCTTTCTAGGTTGAAATGGGTCCGTTCAAACACACAGTGGACGACGGTCTGGACATCCGGAAGGCTGCATTTGAATGCATGTACACTCTATTAGACAGTTGCCTTGATAGACTTGACATCTTTGAATTCTTAAACCATGTTGAAGACGGACTTAAGGACCATTACGATATCAAGGTAAGCCATCAGACTCGACTCATGAATCTTTCATGAGACACAGGCTTTTTGCCATGCAGATCATTTAGCGACCACAGAAGATGAAAGAGTGAATTGATTAACAAAGATTCAGTGTGCGGTCATCAAAGGCATAAATGCATAATGCATTCACAACAGACGTGGTCCAACTTTATTTTAAATGTACTTATTACCAGGTTTACTTTCATCATAATGAAGCTGAAACATTAACTACTGTTTTAGTATAATTGAGTGCTTTATACTAGAAAATATGTGGATTTAAATGTTTCAGTTGTTTACCTACACACTTTTAACAGGAATTATCATATATAGTATTTTTCTAGCAAGCCATGAATATTTTATGCTTACAAGGAACTTCAGTGGGACCAAAAATATGAATCTTTTTGCGCTATTTATGTGTTTACAGATGCTGACGTTCCTCATGCTGGCCAGATTATCTAGTCTGTGTCCCAGTGCAGTGTTACAGAGGTTGGACAGACTTGTAGAGCCGCTTAGGGCAACGTGCACCACAAAGGTAAGCAAAATATTCAGCAAACACCAAAATCAGACATAGCGAAGCTTCTTTGTATATTGAGTAGTGGAAATCTTAAGATTTGAGAATCTTTAGCTGCATTATAGCTGTTAGCACATGAGAGACATCTGTGTTTTCCAAAAGGGGCGAAAGTTTGAATTTTAGTTTGCAATATTTACCGATCTTGTTCCCCCTTTTTCTCACCAGTTCCTCTTTTTCTGTGTAATCACAAACTCCTGGAAAGGTCATGAAATGGTGATGCCAATTCATTGGTCAAAAATGGAAAGTTCTTTGATTTTTAATTATGTTCTTTGTCAGGTAAAAGCCAACTCTGTGAAGCAGGAGTTTGAGAAGCAGGACGAGCTCAAACGATCTGCCATGCGGGCTGTAGTGGCGTTGCTAACCATCCCAGAGGCCGAAAAGAGCCCCCTAATGAGCGAGTTCCAATCTCAGATCAGCTCCAATCCTGAGCTGGCCGCCATCTTTGACAGCATCCAGAGGGACTCCTCCAGCGCCAACATGGAATCCATGGACACCAGTTAAACATCTAATACAGCATACCCGTTACCGTCGCTCCCGAGAAGATCCACAAAGAAAACCAACCCTGGGGAACCCTTGTATTGTTCCATGCATTGCACTGAATCAAAAAAAATAGGAGGAAAACAAAATCTAAAGTTAAGAAAAGAAAAAACTAATGAAAAGACAGACATTCGTTCTCCTAAGCTTTAAAGCTTATTACCACATTCTTTGTTTTTCTATAAACAACAGGAAATCGCTTCAGTTGTTCATTGTTCTCCATTCTTCTCCATTTTTTAAATTTTTTTTTCTTGTTCATTTTCATAATTCCTGAGGTTCTGTAGGTACCTCCACTTACAGAAGTGCAGAGGGACTTGCTATGTTACCTGAAAATGAATTGACCACAGTATTTGTGTTATCATGGGAGATTCCTTCTTTACATTCTAGGCTGCTGATGACTTAAATCGGGATCTACAGGGGTAAACGATAGCACTCAGTGAGTTTGAATCATTTCAGGACCATGTTTTTTTTTTTTCCCGTCATGTTTCTTATCAAACAGGTTTTATTAGGTTTTTGTACGATTTGAATGTCATCTCTCCTCTTTTTACTGTTGACAACTTAAGTACAGAGCGAGATAAGTCTTAGAAATATTATCCCGAAGAGGTGTGGCATAGTTAGGGTATTTCATTGGATGAGTGACTGCTTATTTTTCCCTCACTGCATTTCATTACATTCCCACTGTCCGCAGATTTGCGAGTCATCAGCATGTGTCACACATCCAGAGAAATGAGCATTCAGCTGCACACGTTTTGCATAATACTTTTCTTTTTCTATTTGATGACAGTTTTGTTTGGCTCCAGCATATAGAGGTGGAAATATGACATCAAACATTGTTATGAGAAAATATTGCCCTGTATGGAACGCACATATGTGAATAAAATGAGTGGAGAATATTCTCTCAGGTGCTCGACTGTATTCTAAAATCGTAACGGTGTTCTCGCTGCTTTGAGCCACTGAACTGCTCACCTGTAAAATTGGTTGGGGAATATGATTTTTTTTTTTTTTTTTTTTTTCTCCAATAGAGCTAGTTTAATTTACGACGATACTTTACTGTGTTTAGTGTACAGATCTCTTTTTAGCGATATCTGTATTTTGGGGAAAGGAACACCATTATCGATCTCGCCATATAGCTGACCAATGGGTGACTGAAGTTTAAATCTAATGCCCTGGAATCCACAGTGCGTAGAATACACTGTCTTGGTTTATTTGTGTAGTTCTACATCCATTGAAATATGACAGTATGGCAATGTTCCTCCGTAAGAAATCAATAAAGGGTCCATTGCTGCCTGCATCCAAATGTCATTTTATGCTCCTTCAAGTTCAGTTAGAACCAACATCATGTGGCTGACGCATATTGCACACAAAAAAGACAAGAGCTGGCTGAAATTGCCAGTTCCAGTTTGCTTTGCTGACTTTATATGTCTTCTGCAAGTGAAGCCATACTGGTTCTTCCGTCAGTCCACCTGGAACCAAAGGTTGTTACAGTGAACTCTTTTGAAGAAGAACTACTCTGGATTTGACAAAGGTTAGTACCACTGTTTTGTTTGAGGCTCTTTGTACCTCATCTATATTTCATTTATGTTGTCTGTGAAATAATATATTTGGACACAGATTCTGATCCAAAGTCCATACACGTTTTCCATTATCTTTCAGTGTTTTTTTTATATATATATATATATATACAGCTGTTCTTGGAGACTGCCGCACCGTTATCTGAATTCATTGGCCAGAATAATCTGGAGATTGTTCTGCAAGACATCATCAAATTGAGCACATATATGAGTCAAAGTTTATCTTATATCAATCAGCTAAGATTTTTAGTTTTGTTTTCAAGAACGCGAGTAGTTGTAAAGTTAACATGACATTTATTTAGTTTGTGTTCTTGGTTGTGGTTCATCAGCACTAGTTAGGTTAACTTGAGCCACTCAAAGTATAACTTAGAAGCAAGCCAGAAATAATTTTATTATTAACGACAATGTGAGGACCTGGTCAGCTCTGACGTCCGTCCACGCTCATTAGAAAAACAAAGCAACAATGCAAAGGTCATCGACTCCCCATACGTGTTGAACAGTTAATTTTTGTAAATCTACAAAAACTTTCAAATATCAGCATTTCAACATGCCATGGTGGAGAGATTTGAACAGGGTTTTGATTCCCTTCTACTACGCTGCTGGAAGCATGAAAGTACATTAGCAGTTTGTCGTCGCTTAAATGAACCCACTTCCAATTTGCACGCTAATGAGTCACGCAAATGCTATTAAAGGCCAATTTACAGGGGCCTGATTTGCATCAGAGGTGTGAGGGCTAATGCACAGGCGTGATCACAAGGTGTCCTCCATGTTAATGCTAATTTTAGATATTTCCACGAGTATCACATAAAACTTTCTTTCTAAAAAAGACGATAAGAAGCCTCCCTCTTCCAAAGTGTGATCATATTATTGTGAGCAAGCCACAAAAAAGGCTAATCATCATTACAGATGAAATGTGTTTTGTAATGATGACGAAGTGTTTGTCTGCACTGCCCTATGGGAAATCGCAGCAGGAGGCCGTAAAAAGCACACTGCAGATTAATGCTTCCCTAGTGCTGACAGATCCTCCATGGCCTGCTGAGCAGCTGCTTGTAGTTGCTATAAA
This sequence comes from Poropuntius huangchuchieni, assembly GCA_004124795.1. Classification (NCBI taxonomy): domain Eukaryota; kingdom Metazoa; phylum Chordata; class Actinopteri; order Cypriniformes; family Cyprinidae; genus Poropuntius; species Poropuntius huangchuchieni. The sequence continues at coordinate 9,553 of SCHK01172740.1, read as the reverse complement.
GCCTGAAGCTTAATGTTTCACCTCTAAGCCGGATTTAAACAATGCAAGGAGACCTCACCCCCTAAAGGGGAATATAACTCATATTATCTCACTAATGACGCTTACACTAGCTACGTGCCAGAGTAAAGTCTCTGCGCTGACAAATGTCTGTATTTTGAGGCAGTTTCTCAGAACTGGAGCATGATTATAGAGTGCTTGTTGATTTAAGGTGGATAAAAGGTTTTTAGGGCATGTCTTGAGCGTATTCTGTGGCCAGGTAACCAACTGTGCTGTTTAATATTTTGCTAATAACATCTGTTTTATTTAAAGTCAAGGTTTGTTTTGTTTGCTTCTGTTCTGATGTTAATGACCATTTGCAAATCATTTCACAAAAAAGGGTTGTTCTCAACTCTCTGTGGGTCCCGGGACACAACCACCCAATCAGCAGCTGAGAGCTTTGTTGTCTTGGATTTTGACTGGTCTGTTAAGGTGGTCATGGTAATGTCCTGATTTCAGTAGTTTGGATTGTCCTCAGTATGAGGCGGCAGCCAGCTTTTACACTGAGTGGTAAGTTTTTACAAGGTTTACCATTATCAGATATTTTTCCAAGTAATCATCCTAACAATAAAACAGGATATTTGGCTTACTCTAAAGTTATTTTGTTGCATTTCAAGAACTTATGTTCAGTTGAGAACTGCAAGGTACGCAGTAAATGGTGTGCAATTTTATTACAATATTATATAGTTTTTTTTTATGTTGTTGGCTGCAAGGCCAGAATACGCTAATTTCTTCAGATTACGCTAGTTTCCATGCTAAATCTTCTTTAATCTGACACTGACAAATTTTAAATGGAGAATAAGGAAATTTGAGGTTTATGTGGAGGGAAACGGGCAGGCAACACGCTTTATATTTCATGGTAGATTGTGTGTTTGATTAAAATCTGAAAGCATGAGATTGATTTAAAACAATCCTGATGTATCAGTAGATGAATTATCAACACTGTGCCTGAAAATATATTTTCAGTGCACATGCATTGGATTTATGCAATGAAACCCCTATTTATATGTTAATGGACTTCTTGAAGACTAATGGAATTCTAGAAATCCTGTCGGTAAAGATAAGAACGGAATTATTGCTCAAGAATATCTTTAATTAAACAATTATTTATAGGAGGGAGAGGTTTAGTAATATTAATTAAAGTTTATTTGATAATTCTTGTTCAGGTTGTTCAGGGGTTCTAATATCTTGTTCTCTTTAAGGGTAAATAAGAATCAAGATGGGCTTTTCCGGCAAATGCTTTTATACGGATTGGAACGGAGACTGGTAATATTTTCTGAGCTGTTAATATGAAACAGTAATGCAGTTATTTAAAAATAATATTTATGCTGGGATACATTCTGTATATGGTTGTAGAAGCCTTTATGGCAAGATCAAACAATAAAATAAACATTTATAGCAGTTGAGGAAACTTGCAATGCAAATGTATCAAATCTTATCCCTTGCTCTGTTAACAGGCCCTCTAAAAAAATCAGGAAACACAGAAGTCAGTCCCCTTTTCGTGATGTTTCACCTGTACCATCGCATTTCTCAGAACCGGCCTCATTCCTGCACCACAGGGTAAAACTGCAGAATCAATTCAAAATCAAAATCAACCATTTAACTGTATATAAGTAGTTATATAATAGGTGGGATAATGATGCAAAATAACCGCCTTGGTAGATGATGAACCTATTCACCCTGTCATGATTTATTTTGCAATTATGAGTGGCTAATTGTATATTATCACATATTGTGGCAGCTAGAAAATCCCATGGATGTATGTGACAACTCTGCTTGTCTCCCTGGTGTAAAGGGGCCACTCAGGGATGAAGATGACGAAGATGATGTTCGAAGTCATAAGAGCTTGCCAGCGGTAATGACTAGGCAAACCCTTCAACCCAGAGACAAGAGGTCATACAGACATTCTGAGAATGACAACATATCTGGTTTACCCCCTCTCATAAGCGCCAGGTACTAAATAGATTTTTTTGTAACTGGTTCCCTTCATAAGCAATGTTATAATCACCCTCAAGTTCTAAATCTGAACTATTCCTGTAATTCAAACAACACTAATTGTCAGTATTCAACGATATAATATTCTCAGTGCTTGTATAAACAAATGATTACCAGGTGCAGTTTGATTGTGAAAGGCACTGGATGCAAAACTGTCCCCAAACTCCCACCAATCACCAAATCCAGGAGTACTTGGAAGGAAACGGATCCCCCAAGACCACCTTGTAGGTCTGGATGCAGGTAATGCCACCTTTGTTTCTTAAAAAGTTAGCCTATTCAAGTACATTTTATAAAAATTAAAATCACGCCACTGTGGAGCTCATAGATCAAATCAACAGTCTACTGACTAGCCATCTAAACCCCGACTTTGCAGCAGAATTCAGTGCCCTTAGCTTTTTGGCTGGAGGAATGTTAAGTTCTTTCATACTTGTCACTGAGTAGGCAGGAGGCTTTTTTTTTTTTTTTTTTTTTGCATGGTTTGACTTCGTTCTGCATTTTGGGCGCTGTTAAATTCACAGAACAAAAATGAAAAGGCACAGTCGATATCTTGCCCGGCAGATATGTGCGGAGTCATTTTCTGCTTATTAATGATTTAAAGCCTGGTTAGTCTCGGCGTCACATGGGCAAGTATTTTTCTGCTTTCCTCATTTATTTGAGGCTGTGAGGTGCGAGGGAGAGAGAACAGAGTTCAGAGCTGAGAACTGAGAGGGAGAGAGAGGGCATGTAGATTTCTATTCACTTACTATCAGCCCCCACAGCTGAGCTAATAAACTCAAATTAAAATGTCCCAATAAAGTGAAATTACACAGTGCAACCAACAGCACAGTCACAGTAAAGTGCAGAGAGTGTGTTTAAATGCCTGACTTTGGTAGATACAGAACTTTAAGAGCAATGAGGTTCAGATATATCTGCGCTTGCAATGAGTTTCAGATGTCTCCGCTTGCCAGGACCGTCACTAATGAATACAGTTTGTAACAGAAATGGTAATTGGATCTTAATGTGATTTGAAAACCTGATAACCTTTGCTGTACTGGAACATTCTGTGGCCAATATGCATACAAGGCTTTGAAATATATGTATAGTGATAATATAGTGATATCATTTCAGAAAAACAGAAAGCTTTAGCTAAATAAATATGGATTCTTGTAGCACAACAATCAATGAACACATGAAACATGCAAAAAAACAAACAAAAACTAAGCATAGCTGGTGCCTATAAAAGTGTGCATGCTTGTTAGTGTTAAGCTAACAAGAAAAATTATGGTATTTAAATGTCTAATTGTTCTTATTCTCTTATGAAAAAGGCCGGACAAAATGGAATTCAGTTCAGCTAAACCTGTTCATGCATTGATGCATCCAAAAATTGTACCTGTCGGGCAGACGTCTCTCTCTTTCAAGGTGCATAGCGTTCAAGGAAATGGGCCCTGCTTGCTTCCTGCCAAAGCCTCTGGAGTGTCCCCGAGATCTCGACTGACTTTCCAAAGTCCTGTAGTGCAGGCAGTGTACCCTATCAGTCCTGACACCATGCAACAGATGAGGCAGACTGACAGAGCGTGCCAGCCCCTGAGGTCTGTGCTGAAAAAAGCACCAAACGGAGGAGTGTTTGACTGCCCACTGGCGGCCCACCTGCTGGAGCCATTTTCTGGGTTCCAGGAGCATCTGTGCCGCCAGATCCTACATTCTCCACTGCCTTATCGTGCAGCTCTGCCACAGGTCCACTTTCCTTGTCTCCAGGACCAGGAAGATCTGTTGCCTGCACACAGGGGCCTATATGGTTCCCTGATGGAACGCACCGTGGAGCTGTGCAACTCCCAAGGACAGAAGCTTCCCAAAATCACCATGACTTGCCCGACGCCTTCTCCAAAACACCTGAGCTGCACAGAATTTCGGCATGCGGCTTAAAGGACAAACCTGGCGAGTAAACTGACTTTAGCGCTGCTCAACATGTAATATTGATCTGTGCACAAAGGATTACAAAAAGATCACCAATGTTCACCAAGATCACCAATTCATTTCGTTCACGTTAAGAGACAATAAAGCCAAAACAGACGTGTGTGCAATCTCTTGGCACTTTTCCTGATTGCTTAACGATTATTGGACTCACAGTCATAATGTTCTCCTGTGGACAACTCAAATTATTGCTGTATAACCAATCATCTTTCATCTGGTTGCCATGGAAGCCCTAAGGATCATTAAACTGTCGGAACTGGACCCTGGGGGCTGCACTGTTCCACAGGTACAGGAAGTGCCTCTGAGGAGCATTATAAAATCATGCCGTAGAATTTACGTACAATTACTGAGGAGAAATATAATATTTTTTCTTTCCTCCACTTTCCACGGCCTTTCTTTTTAAAATCAATAACATTTTCTCAGCTGATATGAGTGTGATAGGGGCCAAGGGCAATTTTTAAAGTTTCCATCATAGCCTACTACAGATGTATCTGCCGTCTTTTGGTATAAGAATGTGTGTTTGTGTGTATGCGTACATGTGTATTTGCTAGAAGCAACTATGAAAGACTAATATTGACTTATTCAAAGAAACTGCCCTCATTACATCACCTATTGTAGCAGTGTTTGGGGATCATTGCATCATTTGAAAATTAACAACCTCCAGTACTGGTTCCAAATTTTTAAAGGTTAAGTTTTAAGCAATATAATACATTATATTATAAGTTAATTTGAAAATTTCTTAGCAGTGAATTGATTTTACTCTTTCTAAGGCTTGAAGAGAATTTAACTGAGGATATGCTGAATATGTGTCATTGCTTCAGTGAATCAGACATTTTGTGTTTTACAATTGCTCTTGCCCCAACCCTTCAATTATTTACCATGTAAAGCTGCCGTGTCATTTAAAAGTCAGTTCTAACCAGAACGCTTTATAATATGATACCTTTAATGTTTTACTTTTATTTAGACTAATTCTGTTGAGGAAGAGAGTGTGTAAGTGATTTCTAATGATTAAAGGGATATGGGAACTTGTTCACATTATTGCTAAACGTAAAACAAATGACAGGCTTCAGTTTTTGACCCAGCACTGTATTATCATGCAAAAATAAAACACATATTTAAGTTCATTTAAAAAACTCTTTAATAATGCCGTTGTAAATTTGAATTAGGAAATATGTTTGCATTCCCCCATCCTTGTGTTCAACCCAGGGTGGGCCAAGATCATGATTGGGTGGATCAGGGCCCCCTGTGGAGCCGAGTCTGTCTCACAGTGCTGTCAGGATGAATTCCAAGAGCACAGTCTGGAACGGAGAGGCAAAAATGTCACAACGGTAAATTGCATAGCATGTCTATGATCTCCACTGCTACTTCAGCAATGAGGTCTGAGCAGAATTTTCACATTTTTCCTTCTTTAGTCAAAGCGCATGAAATAGAGTGACATGGAGGTGTCACGAGGTGAGGAAAGGGACTTTGATATTGAAAAGGATAGAAGTGCTTTTTCCAACTTTGCTTTACAGTGATTAAGGCAGGAACAGGTGTAACAACCTTAGCATGCTCTTTTTCCAGTAGTAAGCAAACATGTCACAACCTAGGTCTTTAAGAGGCACAGGCTTAGCTTCATTGCTGAGTCTGTGTGTGTGTGTAAGTGAGCATGTGGCCTGTTTCTCAAGTCCTGTTTCTCCTGCTGTGCTTGTGTATGGAAGTAACAGCTCCCTGGTTTCACGCTCCGATTATCTGGTCAGATATTACCCACGGCTCCGTCCCCCCCACAGCCTTGTCTCGGTACTGCCTGACCTTTTTCTCTCCAACTGACAGGCATTCCTCTCATTCCTAAAGAGAATAATGGCGAATGGGCCCCATGCTGAACACACGGGCCCAACTGCCAAATGATCATAGAAAGATTTCCAGATCATTGTAAATTGGTACAATAATTTCTCAGGAAATCTCCAAGTAAATATACTAAGTCTGCTTCAGTGGGAAAGTCTCTCTAGGGGAAAATATGAATAAATACATAAACCAGTTAGTGACCATGCACTGGAATAGACTTGCCACTAGAGGGCATAAAAAGCCTTTTTCCTGGCAAATCTCAAGGGTTATATTGTGCAATGTTACTTGTTAACCACATGATGACAGCATAATTCTTGTAATTAATTAGCAGATGAAAAAAAAATCTACAACTCCTTTGCATAATTACTAATCAAATATATGATTAAAAATCAGGAGTGCTGTTGAGACAGATTCAAAATACTTTGATAAGAACATTAATTAATCAGTGTCTTCTGAACTTTGTTCAGCTGTAAGAAAAACTACCTCTGCACCCTTAGATGAGCACTAAACAACCCTGATAAATAAGCCCTTATTTAGAACACAACCCAAGAGACGATTATCCATGCTTGTTACTTCTGACGCAAACGACAGCTTGCCTCAATAGTTTCAGATAAGCTACCTGAAAGTTCACTCGAAACATAAAAGGGAAGGACAAACAAATAGCGTCAGTAAAATGTCCTCAGATAGCATTAAATGGAGATGTAAAGATAATGCTTATGGAGGAAGCAAAAAAGAAGTTAGGAGGAGGAGGAAGTTAAACCAAACAGACTCGTCGTAATTTAATGATCTTTAATGAATGTGTATTTTTGAATGAAAACCATGTTCTATCTCAAAATTTTCATGGTGTGATCTGCATTTTAAAGTTTCTGGAAAAATGCTACATTGCCACAAACTACATTACTTTTTTTTTTTCCAAAGTCATTTAATGTTTTCCTCAGTTTACTATTAATAGTAAATTTAGTGCATCTAAAACCTGTTTACCCATGGTAAAATCACTGCAAGTGGCTTATTTTTGTATTAAATGGACGATGTGAGCATTTGATGAAATAGTAAAATTCCTCTGGTTTGATTGTTACTTTGAGAAAGCAACATATATGGGCAACAGCTGCAGTGCATTTACAGACAGCTCTCTTATGTGGAGGTCATTCATCTGCCTATCAGATTTCTAGTGAAATGTTAGGCTTACAGCCACAGTTGCTACTTCAGCATCAGACCCCCTCCTTCAAAACTGGAAGGCCACCAGTATAGTCACTAGGGCACACGCTCCAATTCACTTACAATGAGGTGTCAATCCTGTGCGTATGTACGCTGTATGCTCAGTGTCATATGATCTCAACCAAAGCATGTGTGTATGTGTTTATACACTAACTCCTACAGATTATTGCCTGTCTAAGATTATCTAAGGCCATAGTGAAGCTTTCACCACTTGTCTGTTTTTGCTCTGCTGTTTGTAATCTATAGTTTGAGCTCCTCCTCAGTTCCATCCAAAAGTGACATGCAACCAGTGCAGGAACAACACCTGTTCACGAAATACTGCATCATGCGATCTTTATCTCTCTGAGGGACCAGCACGATCTTTTTGTGCATAGTGAGATTTTGCACTGTGCCGATGTGTTCACGTAACTTTCTATATTTGACTGCAAGCACAGCAGTGCCACAAATTACCACCTCAGCAGTCAGTATCAATTCGTGAAGATTACGACAGTGTCAAATCTGTAACCAGAAGACCTCTCGTCAGCAATAACCAGAGAAAGGGTTACAGAAGTTTCTAAAAGTAGCTGTTCTACTTTCAATTAACTTAATTTGATTAACATCAGATAAAGCATGAGGTTTCATGACATACAGGCAACAATGACGAATGTCATTGTATTTAATGCCCTTTCTACTGAACATGGCCTGACTTGAATGTGGCAAATACTTTGCCTCAGTCCAAACCTGTAAATGACAGTATGAATGTGCTTTGAATATTTTATGGGCCACAGAACAAATGCATGGAACCAGAGAACCTCTGGCATCAATAGACTACTCATCACTACGGGTAGTAATGTGGATGCATTTAAGCAAACGTGTACTGTAGTAAAACCACAAAATCCAAGCTCATCAAACTTGGCACGGGAAACCTGATTCCCATCAAAAATAAAGCCATAACACACTAACATAAAGTGTTGTCTATGCAAATCTGCTCGTTGCTGATAAGGTTTGTTTGCATCATAAAAATTCATGGATCATAAATTGAGATCATAAATGTATATGGTTGATTCACCCTTTCTGTTTTGAAAGCACAGGATCACTTTGGTGGCTTAGAGAGTGCGGGTCTAGGTGAATGGGTTCATTTGGATCGCTCTGTGGCCTGTTTTTGGAGCCGCATCATTCAGTAAGTTTCATAAAAGCTTTTGCCAAGACTGCCAGAACAGATCCCCCCGTGTCTGTCAGCACATGCCAGGCGCTTGTCTTTAAACGGCTGCGTCCTCTGTGACTTCCGCAGGGGCTCGATGCACCGCGGGCCAGAGAGAGCTGACCAAGCCATTTATTTAAGGACTCTGTTTAAACGCATCTCCAAGCATGCATGCTGGTTAATTTCCACCATATGAATTTAACTTAGCACGTTGGGGGGTTTAATTGGGCAGTGGTGGTCTAATCAGTGGCAGTGTAAGGTGAGAAATCACATGGACTAATCATTGGCAGTGTAAGGTGAGAAATCACATGGACTTGGCAAGACAACAGCAATAATGTGGAGCAGATGTCCTTTACGACCTCTCTTAAACAAAGGACTTGATTTTATGTACATTACTGACAATAAAAGATCTATTTTGACTGCAGTATGCTGCATACTAATAAAGACATCAGGTCTTGACTAGTACACCCAGTAAATTCTTTATGGACGAATCACTCGTCTCCTAATATTGATTACTACATAATGAGGAATCATTGTGCATTACACAATGTTCACTTTCAGTTTAGATTAATGGCATGGGTTCCTCTCGTTCTTGATATCCACGGCAGATGACAATTGTTGATGACTTTCTTATTATACTGTATCTATTTGATCCTGACCATAGATGCCTCATTAGCGACTGTTTCTGTGGGCT
>SCHK01172671.1:0-11273 GCA_004124795.1 Poropuntius huangchuchieni | reverse complement strand
CAATATTGCAAACTGTCTTTGGTTACCTGATTTTGCAGACACTGCAGCAAGGAGAAAACCTTGAAGAACCTGGAGAGGGTTTCTGCCATGTGCTGCTGTACCATCTCTCGGCCAATCCGCAGACAGATCAATGCCATGAGGCTCAGAGTCTTTAGACACACAGCAGAACGAGTCTGCACTCCACTAGGAAAGCTTAACACAGAGAAAATAGTATACGTTTTGTATTAGCTGCCAACTTCCTTTTTTAAAATTTCCTGACTATGACTGATGCACTATATATAAGCTTTTACCCCATCTTAGTTGATGTTAACAAATCCAGCAGAGGCAGCAGAACCTCCTGGTTAATCTTCATCAGCATATCCATTAGAGTTGTGTCTGACAGGAACACTATAATCTTCTGAGTGAGTACCACAGCACCCAGAAGCCCTGCCTCCTTTCGAGTGTTCAAACGACAAGAAGAAGGTGGAGAGACCTGCAAGTTTCAAGGAAGTAAAATTTTAAGTAAAAATCTATAAAGAAAAAGAAATTTTACAAGCCGAACTGTTAATCAATGAGATTCAGAAATTTCCAAGTTACCAGGTAACCAATGTAGGGGAGATATTGGTAAGTCAAAACTGGTTCTCCATAGAGATGTGCTATGTAAATAAGACACTCGAGAACTGGTCGTGCAGTCTGGTCACCAACAACTGGCTTCTTCTCGTATACACTTCCTATGCTCTCAAGGCTATTTTCCTCATTTGCAGAGAGCACAAACTGGTGTTTATCAAGACCTAAAAAAGAAAAAGATTACTTATAATAGAGATGATAAACTTTCAAAGCTTAAAACATCAAATACCGCAGAATATAGAGATAAGTGTATACAATTCAGAAATTGCACCTATGTAACATGTAGTAAGAAGTCGCAGCAGGTTCCTAGCTACGAATCGAGATGTCAGTGTCGGCCCCAGTTTTGCAGACAGCCATCTGACAGTTTTACAAACAGTGTCTGAAAAACACAATGTATTTTTTTGTTATTGCATAATTCAGGCATACTGCTACTTTGAATACTAAATTTGTACAAATAAATCAAAGAAATGCACAAAAATTACCAAACACTTTACTCACCTAAAAGTATCTTGTGTTCTTTTTCCTCAGAATCTTCTAAAGGGTCATGTTCAGTGTCTTCTTCCTCCATGTTTTTCTCTGCATCTTCTTGCACAATTCCATTCATGACGTCTCCCTCAAGTGTGGCCACGGTTGCCTCAGACTCCTCTGTGCAAACTGAAAGAGTCATCTCTAGACTGGGCACCCTTTGCACTGTATTTTCTCTGTCTTCCATGGTCTCCTCATCCTCAAGCTCTCCACCATCCTCACCATCACTAGCTTGCTTTAGGTCCTGACTGCTGTCAGCAGACTTTAAACTTGCACGGTCTCCAATGGACACCTCACTAGCGCTGCTCTTGTCGCTCAGTTTCCCCACGCTGAGAGATTCCTGGTCTTGATCTTTGTTTGCTAGGCTTTGGTTCTGCTGTTTGGTGCCAAGCGCCATTGTTGCCCCAGATGCACTATTATTGACATAAAAGCCATTCTGAAAGTCTTCACCTTCAGTCAGAAAAACCTGGTCATTGAGACTGATGCCTGAAGAGTAATCTACAAGTCCTTGGTCTCCACCAACACCTCCACTACCACCTCCACTGCCTCCTCCTACTTTGCCAGATGATGTGGCAGTAGACGACCTCCCATCCTCACACTCGTAGTCCTCCTCTTCCTCATCTAAGGCACCAGCAGCTCCCCTTAAAACCTTCAAGCCCTGCCATTCAGTCCCTGCAGCTGTATTGCAGCTTTCAAAGCCTGTGATGACCTGCAGAACATGTGGAAGAAGGCTGGAAAGAAAGGCTTGCAAACCCAGTCTTACAATAAGCTGCAGCACAAAGCAATCCGTGTAGAGGTAGAAGCGGCCTCGAAGGCATCTGGGATTCTCATACACACCAACCAGAGGCTTTAGTAGGTATTTGGAGGCATTGCGAGGCCCAAGAACCCTGGACACAGGCTCAAATAAGTACCAGGTAGCATAAACAGCAGTGGACTCCTCTGACATCAAAGAAAGCACAAAGGGTAGAAGAATCTCAAGCCCCTCTGCATTTATGTTCTCCTTGAGAAGTGTCTCCAGATGTTGCCATAAGTTGAACACAATGTCACGGCCCTGAACACTGTTAACGGACTCCATCTTGGAGTGGTAGGAGAATATGAATCTGTGCAGTGTTGGGAAATATGCTGGAAAGGGTAGAGGTGAGAGAACAGGACTAAGCAATTGCCAAGGGTTTGGTGGTGGAAGACCCTCACATATGGGGTCATATTTGAACAGATACGGTAGCCCTTGCGGGTGTATTGTGAATGTTTCTGTCTTAGAGCAATGCTTGTGGACCTGCAGAAGTGACTCTAGCGCATGATGGAGTGGTAGTGGAACATCTCGAAGGTTTGTAGAGCACAGCTTCAATACTGCTTGAAATCGATCACTCAGATGTGTTCCAGGTCTCAATCCACGCAGTTTGGAGGAATAAAAGATCTCAGCAATGAGAACACCCAAGGCTTGTATATCTCTCTGTAAAAGATCTGTAAATGACAGAGGAACTTTCAGTACAGGTCTCAAGTCTTTCTTGTTCATGTCAAGACCCATCGTATGCTGGGCTTGACAGTGTAGACCTTTCACCAAAAAGTTGTTGAGCTTTTCTAACTCTTCCAAAGGCTGCAAAGGTTTAAATCCCTCTGGCAGGGTTATCTTAAAATCCTCAAAATTAGAAGCCTCTGGCCTTTTACCAACAGAGGCTGCTCTGGGAAGCATGGATGCTCTAATACCTGATCCTAAGGTATTTGTGACATTTCCAGATGTTTCACCAGGGAAAGAACCATGAGAAGGAGACACGGCCAAAGCAATACTCTCTCCACTAGTCTTTCCACCAGCAGAACCAGCCAAAGGGATTGGAACAGAATTAGATGATGACGAGCCACTTAAGTCAAGGGCTTCCATTGCTTGCTCAAGCTCCTCGTCCCGGCCTACAACTGACCAACCGCTGGATTCACATCCTGTTGTTTCTGGGACCAGTCCATCCACACCATCCATTGTGGTTTCAAGCGGTGGAATCTGCCAGGACGTTACGTTGACAGGTCCAAAGTGGGGAGGCTCTGGAGGTGAATACTGGTAAGGGGCAAGACGAGGTGGGTGAGGGTGGTCAAACAGTTGCACAACTCCATAGCTTGTGAGATGGGTGTGGCTATCCACCAAGTGCAAGCAAACATTCTTAGCTTTGACGGCTTCTTTACCTGATAACTTGTAGCCAAATGTCAGGTCAATCCAGTGATGCAACTGTTGAGACACTTCTCGACTCTCTAGTAGTTGTCTATGCACAGCAATAAACTCTTCGTAGGAGTTACACCATGGAGGTATATCAAGGTCTGGCATGTCTGGGTGAATGGAGTGGAATATTGAGGGATCCGTGTAAAATTCTGGGATGCATTCATCTGGGGTCCAACTCTGAATACGTTCCATACTAGCCGGATATTCATTGGGCTCCCACTGGGAACGAACATGGCTGCACAGTACAGATTTGGGTGTCTGTCTAGCTTTGTAGACATAATAAGTGATGTCTGACAGAACATCTGAGATATGATGGGGAACGTGGAGGTGATCTGACTGGCCTGAGCCACCAGGTACTGCCGGCCCACCAAGGTCTGAGGCAAAATTGCTTCCACCACTTCCATTAGCTGCTGCTAGTGCTTCTTTGGTCATTTCATACGTGAAGTCCAGTTGTTTATCACCTTTATTCAGACGAAATTTTGACTTCTTGAGATCACGAAACCTTCCATATGGCACAGTGAAATCTACCACCCAAGGTAAAACCGGGTGATAGTTTGGGTCTCCCTGACGCCTCCCTGCAAGTCTGTTTAATTCCATCAGATATTGGAAGTTGCTGACCTGACCATTAACCCAGTCTAAGACCAGAGATTTGAGCTCATCCAGACAATTTCTACAAAGTTGTTCACTCACACCACTGTTATCACTCTGATTGTCTTTTGCTGTAACACTTGTTGGCACTTTACTTCCTAATGCATGCGGCACAGAATCCCTGTACTCTCCAAACTTTTCATAATGGGCCAGAGATATCTTTAGGCGACTGCAGAGCTGCTCATCAACTGCAATGTCAAGTAAGGAGAGTTCGCCACACAGTAGCCCTGAGGCATGACATTCGCGCATTGCTATGAGCAGTTGGTACAAAATGAACAATATCTTAGCATGGCTGTTAGCCAGCTTAGCTGGACTGTAAGTGACAATGTCATGAACAGTGTATTGTGTGTACGGGAAAACCAAATAAAGAACCTCCTCCGACTCCAGCAAGCATTCTGCAGGTAGCACATTTGGACACAAACTGTCAGCACTTTGTTTGGGAGCTGAGCAGTTGGATGGGAATGGGCTGTCTTTCTCCTTCTCTTTGGCTGGAGACAGGGATGGTGACACTCGATCGGTAGAGATAATGCTGGAGCAAAACAGTTTCTGTAAGGCTTGGCGAACAGCATCAATGGCCAAAACAGGTGTTTGCTCAATGGAATCCGCATATGGTTGCACATGATTCATGTAAGCTTCACGCCACAGATTTCTGAGAGTGAAATAAAAAAAGATATTACACGTCAGCACTGACTGAAAAAGTTAACCAAACGGCCATTGTTATTATAAAAGTAACAGCACAGAGAAGAATTATATATGTAATAAGCAAGCATAATTAAATATCCAATTTTAACATCAGATATATAGTGAACGTTTTGCACATCTGAATACAAGGTGCTTGAGAACAGACTGTTTTAATCAACAGAATTAAAAACAAAACAATTACACGGATATATTCTCACAAAAACATCTAGAGGAGAAAGAGTATTGTACCTGAAATTAGACTGGGATACTCCCTGCATCAGAGTCATGAAAGAGTCCTGTGAGAGTCCCTCCCCATGGCAGCCTGGCTCCCTGGCTAATCGGTATCCCAGTTTGCACTTTCTAAGGCCTTGGATGCAAACACGTGTCCAACCAGATGGCAATTTCATCTGAGAGCGCTGGAGGAGAGTGCAGATTTCTCCCTCGCTGAAGCACTCGTATCGCGCACAGCGAGTAACTCTCTTGTTTCTCAGAGCCATTACCCATCGAGTTGGGACCAGGACCACCAGTTCATTGGGTCGCTGACTGGGTCCAGTCTGCCGCTGATCAATACCCAGGTCCCTCTCCAAGGCTGGCGCTAGCCACTCCATCTCCACTGATCTCCTTCAGTTAACCAGACTGTGACCCTTGTAGGCCCCTATAAGCTAAAAAAAAAAAAAGTAAATTAAAAGAAAAGCACCAAAGATACTACTATGGGTTTCTGTGGATACTATTACACATATGCTCATGACATAAAATTATGAATAAAAATGAACTATATAGAGACACATGGAAAGTGTGTTTTATATCCACTGCAAACTTGAACAATATACTTAGTCGTGTGGAATCCAAATAAAAGTTATTTTACCACAGATGACCTTAAAAGTGCAATCTAAAATTATGTTACTGATTATACTAATTTATAGAAACATAATTTGTAGTTTCATATAACATTTCAGAAGAAATTCACTCAACACTGTAGGGCAACAACGCATATTACTAAAACTATTACTAATAATAATTAAATAATTTAAATGCAATGTTTATGACGTACAGATGTAAACTATTTAAAATATAATCCTGTAGAATAATGGAAACAAAATAATGAAAGTATTTAATAATTATAGAATTATTTCATTATACAAATAAAGTAATGTTATGCAAATAACAATATAAAATATGTATCAGCAGAAGCTTGCAGATCAAATCTTCTTCAGGATAGCAACAACTAATGATTTGTCGAGGACACTGATGTCATCAAAGAAAATGTCAGGCTTTACCCCGTGACTGTATTCTTCCACACTTCATCAGAAATAATAAACTTCATGTATAACATCCAAAACATCAGCGCGAAAGATCAAGCGTGTAAAATGTAGTACATACATTCATCTTTGATTTCTGCATTTAATTTCTAACGTTACATATTCAGTTCCTCTTACAGACAACAAGGAAATAGTGCACTTCTGTCAGCTCTCGCTTGTAAAGTTACAGATTCAAAGGAGCACTGCACTATACATTAAGCCGCAAGCTTTTTGGTTAATGTAAACACACGAGCACTTCCGTTAAGCAAACATTTGGAAAAGAGGAGATCTGTCCATCTAGCTGTTGTTGTTGTTGCTCACCTCTGCACTGTTTGCTGCTTGTCAGCAACTGAGCTCTGGAACAGCTGTCATCACGATGCCAAGTCCCATGTTTGCTGGATGTATAAACTGAATTTCCAGTACTTTAAGAACCACCATAACCTCACAAAAATGTCCTAAGAAGTCGAGAATATTTTGATGTCTTCAGAAGCCATAGTGTTGAGTTCAGAGCCTCACGTGACTCTCATCGCTGTGCGTGCGCTCCCAGACCGTGTGATTCCCAACCAGTAGAATTGTGTCATAATACAAGTCCCCTCAAGATCATAAAAGAAAATATATAAATAAACAAATGATCAAACATTAAACTTATATTGTCATTTTGATTCATCTTTGTTAAGGACCCCGGACTGAACCACGACTGAGAACCACTGTTATATAACAAATGGCCATGCGAATGGCTTATGACGTATAATAAAAAGTAGTCAAGAGCATGAGCTGAAGCATGAACGTACAGTGCTGGGGGAGAAATATGAACAAAAACAAACAAAAAAAAAACTATATATATATATATATATATATATACATATATATATATAACGTTTAGTTAGTCCTATTCACAGGCGGCATGATAAATACGCATTATGCAATTTACTGAGCAGCTTATGACATGCCACTGATACATGAAATCCACTAGAGGGCGTACTGCTATTAATTCTGTTGTAAGACTTAACACCAAAAAAAAAAAAAAAAAATACTACCTTATGGAAAAGCCTAGACAATCTTCAATTTCAGTATATTTAAATGTTCTTAGCCTTAACTATCCAAAAACTATGGGGGGTTCAGGCCTATAGTTGTCACGTGGGAAATTGTTGGTATTATAAAACTAAGTTTTGAATGAAATGTCCAGTTACACAAGTGTGTGGTTACAGTGGTTTTCAAAACCCTCTTTAATTTAAATTTTATGCAAATTCTGTTTTCCATTCTACAATTTCAGAATCATCAATTTTTTTGCTTTTGGGTACGAAGTGAACAAAATAACATTTTTTTATTAGTTTTAAAAGACATTTTAAAAGAAAATGCTGTTTCTGTCTTTCTACTTAAAAGTGTCATGTTTAAGTCAGTGTGTTGCTTGACATTTCTTTGTAAGTATTTGTGAAATTTACTAGCAATTTCTGAGTGAAAACTGTTGCAAAATCCTACACTAAATTTATTGTATTCCATTTTAATTAGGCCTATGGTTTAAATTTAGCAAAATCTATAATATGCTGTTTTATGGTAGGTTAAATTGAGACAGTATGCATTATAGACTTTAAGGTATGTGTCTATACAAAAAAAAAAAGTACTTTCAAAAATACAGCTACTCTGGGGAATACTGACTAGCAGAAAGTGTCAAAACTAGTCCCTCACTTCTAGCTTGATTATAACAAGATTTCATCAGTCAACATCCAACCAAACATTTGAGTACATGGGTTTATTTCATCTTAAGCAATGAAACACAGATGAATAAAACTTTTGTAACCACTTTTGTGCAAGGCAAAGCTGTTAATAGCTTCTAAACAAGCATAGGTCTATAACAATGTTAAATGACATCCACGCTTCTGCTAAGTCTCAACAGCCCAGAAACAGCAGCTGCTTCCTTACAGTATCATCAAGCTCTAAAGATAAGAATATGATTTCAAAGCTGGCTATGTGCAGGAGTCTGTAATAATAATTGCTTTTTCTCTCTCACTCTCCCTCACTCACTCTCTCTCTCACTCCACCCCAGAGAGCAGGTTAAAAGGACGTGTCCAACACTGTTAAACTTACTTTATATGCACAAACTTTCTTTATTTTGAGATGATCCCAACACTAAAATCCATATGGAACTTGAAGAATGGGATAGTTCTTTTCTTCACTCCTTTGATTTTTCTTCCACTCCCAGTGGTCATCAACACAAGGGTATGTATCAAACTAAATTTCCACAACTTTTTAATTCAGTGTTTGAATTACATGACTTGTTTCACTTGTCTAATTACTTCTATTACGTAGATTTTGTATGCTTTTGTCTGAGGTTATAATTTTTAGTTTTTATTCACCTGTCAAACACTGCATAGTGTAAACGCTGTTTAATACAAATTCCGTTTAATACATGAGGACTACATTCATACCCTGAGGCCTCCATGTATAATAATTCCTTGTGCCTCAAATTTGTTTTTTTAACCCTTTGTCATTGCGTATGTTCAAGCGTGGGAGCACATAAGTCTACATTCCTGACTCTGAGTCAATGTGTTATGGTCATGACCCTCATGTGCATATTTGAGACAGTGCTCATATTAACTGCTCCAACTGACTGTTAGATCAAAAATGACTTCTCGAAAAAATCCTTATTGCCAGGCCCATACTCTCCAAAATAGTGATACCACAGAAGAATCACTTTTGGTTCCTCAAAGGAACTTTCAGTGGATTATGATTAGCGTAAAGAACATTTAAAAAATCTAAAGAACCTTTTTCCTCTATAAAGAGACTTTTGTCCAATGGAAAGGTTCTGGGGATGTTAAAGGTTGTTCCTGGAACAACTGATGCCAATAAAGAACCTTTATTTTTAAGAGCGTTAAGCAAAAATCATGTTTAACATATTAAACAGGTATATAAAACTACAATGGGGTCAAAAAGACAAAATAATAAACATAAAACAGAGCACTTCACTATTTTAAGGTAATCAAAATAAGTATATTATGATATTATGAAAACTACTTTAGATTCCTTGCTTTCATTGAATCACAACACTTTAGATAAATTTCCAATCATTCTGGATAACATGAGAGCCACTGTCATTAAAATACTAAGACGAGTAATTTATTTTAATAATAATAAAACAAAATAACTTCAATAAAACACAGTATTTGAAAGAAAAAAAAATCAACTTTGCCTCATGGTTTGTGTTTGGATTCCCCTACATGATCATCATGCTAATGATAGCTTAGCTGTAAGTATGAGCCTGATAGACAATTAATTTGGTACATTTCATATTTGCTTTTTCCATTTTCCAAGCAAAAAGGTCATATCAAATACTAAAAGATCCTGAAAATACTTTATAAAATATGCATCACAAAATGGTTGCAAATAAGGATGAGGTGGTATCTAAGTGTAATGATGAGTCAATGGAGTGAGGATCCATTTGCAACTTTTAATGATAAAAGCACAGTCGTACAGACACAGATCGGTAACAGCAAACAGGGTTGTCAGAGGCAAGACAGAGGCAAATACTCAAGGCAGATGAGAGATCGGGGCAGGCATCTAGCAGGATAACAACAGTCCAAAAACAGAGAAGAGGGTCAAAAGGCAGGCAGCAAACAATCCAAAAATGACAGAAACAGTCCAAGGTCAAACACAGAAATCCAATGAAGAAGGTAGATAACGCTCAGAAATGTCAGACGAGGCAAAACAAGACTTTGCGGTGAGTGTGTGTGTAACAGCGGCTTAAATAGTCCTATGAATGAGCATCAGGTGTGCTCCTAATCAGAGTCAGGTATGGAATCATGGGAAATGGAGTTCAGGGGGAAAAGTCAATATTCGGCTGATGGCGGCCTCTGGTGACGATCAGGGGGAACCACAGAGGCCGGATTCGTTACACTAAGCAGTTTAGATTTATGCAAACTCAAAACTGGAAACAGGAACAACCAGGTTAAGCGCAATGAGAACTGACAAGGAACAGAAGAAAACACAGGGCTTATAATATACTGAAACAAAACAATGAACTAAACAAACACCAACAAAACCAGGAGTAACCACTGAAACTAATGAAAACTGACAAAGGAAACTGATCTAGAAACTGTGAAAACTCAAAGTCCAACTAAAATGAACACAAAACACATATGATCCGTAACAGTATCCCCCCACAAAGAGGTACATCCTCGCGCCTCAAACAAAAGGTCTAACAGAGAAGGGCGGGAGGGGGCTTAGGTGGGGGACGGAATACAGGACAGGTAATGCCAGGGCGGTGATGAAGGAGGAAGCAGCCAAGGTGGAGACTGAAGCAGTTGGAGCCTGGGCTGAGTCAAAGGTGGAAAAAGCCAGTATGGAACCCACAGCATAAGGACTAGGACGCAAGCCCACAGCAGAGTCAAGGAAGGGAGAAGCCATGATTGAGCCTTGCCAAGCAGAACCAGCAATACAACAGATAGACACAGAGCCAAAGGAGGTGGAGACCCAGGCGAAGCTGAGGAGATGGAGACCCGGGGTGACAGCGGAGATGACACCTCAGACTTGAGGTGTCGCGATGGAGACAGGGAATTGGCAGGCCAGGGTAGAGCTAGAGGGAGTAAGGACAAAGGTGAAGCTGAAGGGAAGGAGGAGTCTGACAGAGCCAAAGGGATGGAGGGACAAGGCATAGCCAGAGGAGAGGAAAATCGTGGTGGAGGCAGGTTGACAGCTGACCAAGATGTAGCCAAAGGGATGAGGGAGCCCGGTGCCATGGAACCGACATCCCAGACCAGAGATGGAGACTGAGATCTGAGGATAACCCACACTGCAAAGTGGAGAACATAAAGCCGAGGAGCCGGAGGGAACCATTGAAGGCAGAGCCAAAAGACTCTGTGGTTTTAGAAGAGGAGGCAGGAGAGAGACTCAGAAGATTCAGGACTGGCTGGAACCAGTGGAGACTCTAAAGATTCAGGGCTGGGCAGAACCAGTGAAGACACAGCAGATTCAGGGCTGGCTGGAACCAGTGGAGACTCAGGAGATTCAGGGCTGGCTGGAACCAGCGGAGACTCAGGATATTCAGGACTGGCGGGAACCAGCAGAGACACAAGGGGATTTAGGACTGTCTGAAAAAAGCGGAGACGCAGGACATTCAGGGCTGGCGGGAACCAGTGGAGACTCTAAAGAGTCAGGGCTGGGCAGAACCAGTGAAGACACAGCAGATTCAGGGCGGGCTGGAACCAGTGGAGTCTCAGGAGATTCAGGGCTGGCTGGAACCAGCGGAGACTCAGAAGATTCAGGACTGGCTGGAAACAGCAGAGACACAAGGGGATTCAGGACTGTCTGGAAACAGC
>SCHK01172534.1:19490-29906 GCA_004124795.1 Poropuntius huangchuchieni | reverse complement strand
ACAACCACTGTGTAGAGATGAAGAGTCGCTCATATACATTCACTATACTTTCAAGTGATATTGATTGAGCTAAGCTTGATAACTCCTAACTCANACAACCACTGTGTAGAGATGAAGAGTCGCTCATATACATTCCCTATACTTTCAAGTGATATTGATTGAGTTTAGCTTGATAACTCCTAACTCGATTATAACCAAAAGAATGGATTTTTATCATGAATACAGAACTTAGTCTGGGACAATAAATAACCAATCTGTTTTTCTTACCAAAGAATACATAAAGCAGAGCCAGAATGCTGAGAGAGATGGCAATAGCTAGCTTGGGATCCACGGTGAAGCCGAGCACTAGCGCGACAGAGCCGCACAGCAGGAGCGATAATAACACAACTAGCCAGGAAAACTGGAACAAAGGCTCCACCTGCTGACCTGCAAATGTCTTCATCTCATCTGAGAAAGAAATATGAAGATTCATCCACCAATAAATATACACCAGATGCAGCGAATTGAGCTCGATTAAACATTTCAAGCTCAGAAATAGCTAAAAAGCTATGTAGGTACGTGCTGTACATGAGTAAACTGTGCTTTAAAATATCCTTTTCAGGTCACTTTCCTAGTTTAAGACGTGTGACTCAAAATAATGCTCACCCTCTAGTTTCTTGAGCAGGAAGGACTTGCCGCTGCCCCACTGGGCATACAGACCCACACAGATGGGCGGCTGCATGGTGGGCTCACTCAGGATGTCTGCCAAAGCACTGCTGTACAGGTCATAGCCCAGCATGTCCCCATCTGACTCTGTGGGGGACAGATGTCCTAAAGGGGACAACACAGAGAGGGGCAAAAATACACACAGGTCATTCATAACCTACAGAAAATGCGGTATAATTTAGTGCTTAAATGCAACTACAGCCATTCAAAACATATGTTTACTTCAAAAAGAATGTTAGGTTCTGAACTATAAAGAGCAAGACTCTGGTTTTGTATATCAATAAGACTATGTACCGCGAAGTTCACAAAAAGAAAACCAGTCTAATCTGATTCGTGAACAAATGACTCTTACGAGCCAGTTCTTTTTAATGAAGTAAAACAAAAACAAAATGTGAACATAGTGCAATTTGATTTCTAAAATGAATGACTCTTTTGAGTCGGTTCTTTTAATAAACAATTCCAAAGTTGAGTTACTGATTTGAAACTGTCTGAAACACTGTCCTGTATCATTTACAGCATTTGCAGAGATATAACTATTTTCATATGTAAGAAAAATAGACATTATAACTAAAATGAACCCAAATGAATCAGAATCAAATAGAATCGAAATCAGAACTGAATCAAGAGCTTGTGAATCAGAATCTAATTAAATCAGGAAATCTATATCAATATCCACCCCTACTAATGAGTGTTAATCAATAGTTAAGCTCATGATGGAGATCTAGTCTCAGACTTACTGGCTCCAAAAATCTGGGTGAGGATGCTTTTCTGGTGGCTGCAGTCAATGTTATAGGGTGTCTCTCCAGCTTTGTTGGGCCGGTAGAGCAGGCGGCCATCTTTAGGGTTACGGAGAAGGAGCTCTGCCAGCCTGCGGCTCCGTCCACGAATGGCGATATGAAGAGGGGTGTCCCCTTTCTGTAGCCAAAGAGAGCAGATATTTAAAGTGTGGTATAGTCTCATCATGTGAATGCGAATAATGTGCATAAAACTGTGACTGAAGTTTTACCTTGTCCACTGCAGACACTTTGGCTCCTTTGTCCAGCAGCAGCTCCACTATTTCTATGTTCCTCATCTTGGTGGCTTTGATTAGTGGAGTCTCAGAATCCTACAAATACAAATACAGACTCAAGACTGGCTCAAAACAGTGAAACAATCTCTTTGACGCAAGTCTTGCTGTTCTTTACCTTAGTGGTGGTCTCGGTGTCAGGATTGCACTGCAGTATGTCTCTAACCATGGTTGCATTGCCTTTCTCTACAGCCCAGTAGAGAGCAGTCTTATTTTCCTGAAACAAACAAACAGCAGAATCAACTGAATTTCCCATTATTCTTATACACTTGCACTATACACTATACACAAAACNTCCTGAAACAAACAAACAGCAGAATCAACTGAATTTCCCATAATTCTTATACACTTGCACTATACACAAAAATGAAACCCTAGTTTAAAGTATCTTCACATATATGATATAACAGTCATGTTACCTGGCCTCTAATGTCGATGTCTGCATATTTGTGGAGTAGTGCCCTCACAATCTCAACATGCCCACCTCTCACAGCTCCAATCAGCACAGTGTCTCCACTCTATAGGTTTAAAACACAACATACAATACATAATATCACAGGTCATTTTTATCCAGTATATCAGTTTTATAATTTCTGTTTGTTTGAAGGTTTTTGCGAGGTTCAACCCACCCTGTCTGGGATGTTGACGTATGTTCCAGCATCAAGCAGGTCCTGCACAATCTCAGTGTAGCCTTCTTTAGCTGCGATCATCAGAGCTGTGTTTCCATCCTTATCAGTCATGTTTACATTTGGGTTCCTCTTCAGAAGCTCTTTAACCACCTCTGTATATCCCCCCTTCACAGCTACGATCAGTGCCGTCATGGAGTTCTAAATGGGTGAGATTAATAAAATAAGACTGACAGGCCCTCAGGATTTTGATGGAGTACTGCTAAATCAGTGGTTCTCAACCAGGGGGCCAGGGCCCACCAGGAGGCATGAGCTAACATTCTTGGGGACAATAAAATGACTTCAGATAATACGTAAAGTTATGTATATTTATTATGGAAGTTTGTGTATGAGGACTGAAATACTTCTTGAGGAATGGTTTATATAAACTTTAAAAGTGTGATTTCTAGACCCGTAAAAGTCACATAAATTAATTAAATCTTAGGTACAACTCCATGGGTATGCTATACATTGAGCACATACCGCCCCCTCCTGGTCAACATCGGCTCCGTTCTCCAACAGGTGCATCACAGAGTCATAGTGACCCTTTCTAGCAGCCCAGATCAGTGGGGTGGTGCCATACTAAAAGTATAAAATGACACATTTTAAAGTTAAACATAAACAAGTCTTTACCTTTAATATATCTCACAGTAAAATAATTAAAGTAAAATAATCCTGCTCATTACAAATTAATATCAATAAACAGCAACTGTGACATGCTGTTGATTACCAAGGAAAATAATGTTGACTTTGGTTTGTAAAAACAGAACTAAAAAACAAAAGCAATCAAAATGGAAGTGCAATGATTGCTCATTAAATGACTGACCCTTTCCATTGTAAGAACATAATTATTTATAATAAATAAATAATAATTTAATCACAGTGAGGAAGAATTGTTTTAGCTCACCTTATCAGAGCAGTTGACTTTAGCTCCATGCTCCAGCAAGAGTTTCACAATCTCTGCATGGCCTCTACCGGCTGCCCAGATAATGGGGTAGACGCTGTATTGCTGTGCATGACATGTGAAATGCATGACAAATTTTAGTCAGTGATCGCATATATTAAACTGGCATTATTTGGATTCATTATTGATTTGATATGTTTTTTATGTGCTTATACCATATGCAATTTTTACCTGTCCAGTGGTGTTCGGGTTTGCCCCAGCCTCAAGCAGGACCGTGGCCACCTCAATTCTACCTTTATATGAAGCCCAAGTAAGGGCAGTCCAACCCCCCTGCATGACACAAAGCCACCTCACTAAGTTTTGATAATTACATAAGAATGGGTTTATTTTCCAAATGTGATTATTGTACAAAATAAAGGACACATATTGCTTTTGATGCAAACTTTGCTATTAGATTTTCTCACCATGTCTCTGTGCTCAATGTAAGCACTGTTTTCCAGCAGCTCTTTCACTACATCCACATGCCCCTCCTTAGCTGCAGAGATCAGAGCGGACCAGCAGTCCTATCAGGGAAAAGCACAAAGACGGGTTGCTATGGAAACCATTGAACCACTGGCTAATGTCACCATGGGAACAGTGATGGAGTGTGCAGGAGCTGTACTAGAAAGAAAAGCCCTACGGCACAATTATAATGGACAACACACCTTATACAGGTTTTAAATATATGGGTTTTTATATATATATATATATATATATATATTTTTTTTTTTTTTTTTTTTTTTTTAATACGGCATAGAAATACAGAAGAGGTTCTAATGGGATTCAAATTCAAATTTTTGATTATTAAAAAATCTACTTTTTGAATTTTTTATTTATATATTTATTATTTTATAAATTATAAAGCATAAATACAATTAGTTTTCTGTGCTATTTATTTATTTTTTTAATTTAATTATAACAGATGGCAGTATGTCTGTATTTTCTTATAACAACATTGTAATAAGCTGCTGATAATAGCCATTCTAAAATGATATCAAACATACAGAATGTCTGTTGCTTTTTTTTGGTTGGTAAATGTTATATAGAAAGTGGGCATTTCCTCACCACATCATCCAAGTTGACATTTGCTCCTCTTCTGATGAGCTCTTGAACAATGTCAAGACTGCCCTGCTCTGAGGCCAACATCAAAGGAGTCTGGCCATTCTGTCAAAAACACAATGAGAAAGAGAGAGATTTGATATTTCTACATTTTAACAGATCATCATAAATTGCGTTTAGATTTTTTTTTTTAGATGCAACTTACATCACTTCGACCATCCACTTCTTTGAACTTGTCAAGATGGGCTTTGACAGCAGCCAGATTCTCTTCTTCCACATAGCTGAAGAGGTTCTGGATGGCCAGAGTGGTCATCTTGATGGAGGTTGTGGTGTCCATGATTGCCACTCACTGGGACACCCTGAACAGAAATATATGTAGTCATTTTCAAAACACAGAATATTAACAGAGATGGTTTAAGCTAATCTGAATACTGCAGTGGGCTGTTGGAGAAAATAAATGTGAAATAATAAGTAACTGAAATGAAATTCTTTGAGATTAGAGATGTTAAATTGCTGAGTTAGCCTGACTGAGTGACAGGTGATATCAGAGCATTTGCTTCAGTGCAGGCCAAGAATAGCAATGGACTTTAAATGTCAGGAGAAAGGAGGCTGGCACAGATAAGTATAACACAGAGATAACCGTTCATTTTCTCCAAACACCTCCACAGACACACTCTAATAGGTTTCCCTACAGTTAATTAGTGCAAATATTCAGCTTATTATACATATATATATATATATATAAAAAAGACAATTTCATACCTAACACTATTTTGATTTTCTCCATCAATACATTTATTTATCTGTCTATTTCAATTGCCATACCAGCATCTATGGCTATTTTCATGGAAACATCAAAGTATATAAAATAAAATAAAAATAAATAAAGAAAAAATTGGCTTCAACATACAACAGTAATGAAAAACAAACAATATAACAAACATTATATAAAATTTTCATTTGAATATTTGTCATTTATATTTAACACTTCATTAAAAAAAAATGTAAAATCATTCCTGGTGAAAGTGAATATATAAAAAAATAAATAGAACAATACATATATATAATGACAGGATAAACAACAGAATGCTCGACAAATCGATAAATAAAATATAAACACTATACGGCACGCAACACCCTATACCACCCAATGTGGCAAAAAATCCAACCACAAATCAATCCAAATAAATGTTTAATATTAATATTTTACAGCATTAGATGCTTATTTAATATGCGCCGGTATGTGACCTTCAATACAGACTGTATAAAAGAATGGAAAAAAACAGACAGGCACTCAACAAACAACTGGACAACAACAAAGAGAAGATGGCAGCTCACTCAGGAATCCAATCTGTGAAACGTGACACCAAAGTTATTCTTATAAACCACTGTGTGACACCATATATCCAGCACACTCAGTGTCACACTGTCCTCTGCTTTTGTGTAAATGCCTTTAGATTGCTGGCTGTGACTGCTGTCTGTCTGTCTGCTCTGGAATGGCATCATGCATTATTTATGGCGACCAAGAGTGGTTCACGCCTAGAGTCTACAGCAAGATGCTGAGATGACTGACAGCCCTACAATTATAATGGTGAGAAGTGCTCTACATTATATGGACATTTATGAAGACTGGTGAAAAGCACACTATATTACATAAAACAATAAAAAAAAAAAAACGAAATGTTATATATATTATGTTTTGTTATATTTTTATTTTTATATAAAAATATAACAAAATATAACAAAATAATAAATATAGTAATATTGACTGTTTTCAGTTTGTTTTTATTGTTTGTTTTTGCATGCATTATGTGCTTCTCTTTATGACAGACAGATAGATAGACAGATGGATAGATGGATAGATAGACAGATAGACAGATAGATAGATAGATAGATAGATAGATAGATGAAAATATGGCTAAAAATAACTATGCAATGTCAAATAAATGGAACCTGGGTGAGTAAGAGCACAATAAAACCACAACACATTACCTGCCCGGTAATAAAGTTCTTGTTAATCCTGATATATTTGACTGTCTAAACATTATTGTAATTTGATATTAAAGAATGTATTTCTAGAAATAAACAGGGCGGGCAGTGCCTCGTCAACATGTCTGCATGTTGATGCACTTACTCACTATGAGCGACCAGCCAATTAATCGCCATCAAAACAACAACCCTGAAGAGATTAACCGTAGTACATCTTAGTACATTTACGCAACAAACTACATCTTATTTGCTGTGAATGTTCAAGTCTGCTTAATTCTACAGCTTGATGCTCGTTACTGTTCCTTAGGAGGCTATGAACTGTCAATCATGCGCGGCATCAACCGACAAACGCTATTTAAACCCTACATATGCCTTCTGTTACGAGACGTACCTCACAGAAAAGAAACGTTGAAATGTTCTGCTGTCTGAAGGTCCGTTTAAAGAGGCGTATTTCTCTCTCGTTTTTCGGTCTACGGCGCTTCTTTCTTCCTATTCACCATCTTCAACAGCCATTTTGACGAAGCAGAGCGCTGTGCTCCTGTTTAAGCTTCTTCCTGGCGAGTCCCTGACAACACACGGCGTGACGTCACGCCTTACTCAGATCAGCACATGAATACATGTGATAGCTGACAGTGTATATGGGAAGTGATACTATTTTTATTTGAGATATTTCATCTTGTGTATATCCTGTAGTTGTCAATCCTAGGGCAACAGAATGTTTCTTCAACTAGCAGCATACAGCGCTGTATGGAAATTTCGCCCTGTGGCCTTTTAGAAAATACAATTAAATAAACAAATAAATAAATAGGCTAAATAAATAGGCTGCTTTTCACACTTTCACTAGTTTCAAAAGTGAACCAAACGCACGTTACTTCCACAAGATCACAAATTATCGTGTTGTGTTTGAAATCAAATCAAATACACACATTTGCTTGTTTTGTCAAAAATGGACCAAAAATAGATCCTTTTTTTTTTTTTTTGCAGTATTTGACAAAATTAAAGGTTATAGTGTGATATTTAATATCTCACATATCAAGTGCTTCCCTCATGTCTCCAAAGTAAAAACGTGCACAAACATCTTAAGAAACTTTATTATATTATAAAAGAATCTAAAAAATATATATATATATCTAAATAATGCAATTCTGGTTCTGGAATGAGGGTAAAATACATTTTTAAATATCAATTTAACTAAATTTTTAATTAAATTTAGGAAGAAAAGAAAGATATGGGGGGGGGGGGGCTGTTTTGACATAAATGTGCCTGTAGTGGAAGTAACATCCCTATAATATAATGTCAGCAAGATCAAGTAACTTATTGTTATCTGTAGTGGCACAAAGTGCAGAGTTTATGTCTGTAGAGCAAAGGGCAGATGTTCATTCAGGTTGAGGCATGTGAGAATAAGAAAGGCTAAATTACCAACGTGTTTCAAACATTTCACTACGGAGTAATGAATGTGTAACTGTACTGTGCACATTATCATCACAAAACGGTTTATGGGAAGCCAAACAGACCACAAAGGAGTAGTAAAAAGTCCTTTTTTAATCACGTAATTTGCAAAAAACAAATGTTCCAGATCCACACAGAGAACGTTGTGTTTCAAACAAATCCAGTTGACATCCTCTACAATTTCATACATCTTTAACACAAACATCAGCTTCAATTCCAACCCTTAGCAGGCCAAACCTTGAAGCTGACTGAGGCCATACAAAATGTGCATTACTGTGCATACAGAATCACCACCTGCCTGACTCGCAGAAGTCATGCAGTTAACAGTACTATCCATTTTTTTTGCTGGACGTTACTCTAACATTCCACTACTTTCCAAAATTCCCAGTTTAGATTGGATTAGTCTAAGAAATACTTTTGTTTATGAGAAATGAATCTCTGGTCTTTAGATTGGAATGTATTATGTGTAACTTTCGGCATTTTATGTGAAGACTACATGGACGAGACGCTACAACAGACCATAACAAACATAACATGACAAAGAGCCAAGAGCCCAGTTTTTAATGATGTAGCCATGGAATTAAATCTTTTAGTCTTTGTGACTTCAAAAAACAACGTGTCTTAAATTTTCTGGACATTATTTAAAGTTTCTTTTGCAAAGAAATCCTCCATCATTTGATCTTCTTTCCTTTTTCCCAATAACTTTATTATTTTTCCTGTTAGTCCAGTTAGTCATATTTATTTTTACCCCTACCACATTAAAAAAAAAAAAAAATCTTTCAAATATAATATTGCCAGATTTCTGCAAGTGGTATTGGCCTTGTCCCTTGCAAGAAAATCCTATTTACAGCCCAATACAAGCCCACCAGATTAGGACACTAATACTTGCTGTGACAAGTTGAATTACAAAGGCAAGGTCACATAATTCTATACAACATTGTTTTCTTGGCAATAAAACTCCTCTTATACCAGTCAGATTTGATTCCATCATCTCAAATCACTGTTCAATCCCAGTACCACTATACTGAGCCAAGGGATGACTTACTCTATCATTCCAGACAGAGGCTGGTTGGTTGATTTATTTGTGAGCTTTAGTTTATCTGACTCTCTTCATGTGTGGCTGGAGAATAGGTACATTTGCCCAGTCTGTGTGTATAGAAGATTAGTAAGGTGTTCCAGGACTCATGTGGCTTTTTGTTTCTGGTTGCTGTTGCTGTCTGTGCTCTCCAGACTTGGCTGTACAGCAGGCTGTTGCTCTTTCAGCCGCAGGTGGCGTGGTTTCACAGGCAACGCGATGGCCAGCAGTATACAGCCTATGTGGATGCAGAAGTACCATGACCTACAAAGTGATGGAGACAGTAGAATGTCAGTTCATGAATGTAGAAAAAAACAAGTTATGCATTTTTAGTATCTATTGTTGTTTGTCCTGCCCACCTGTAGAACTTGAGCGAGGGACCCACAGAAAGCAGAACGAAGGGAACCACTGTGTAACAAATGGCAATCTGTGTAGCCGCCCACGTGATGACATCATACACAAACTTGAGAGTTGGAGAACCCAAGAAGTAGGGTCTTACATTGTGTCTCACCTGAAGGAGAATAGGGAACATAACATTAAAAAAGGGAGGAATAACAACTAAAAACCCTCAGAATTCCAAGCACTGATATTCATGATGCATTTTTTTTTCAGGGAGACATTAGTGATTTAAAAAACAAAATAAAAATAAAATTTAGGCAAAATTTTCATCAGGCATTTGTAATGTAAACTGCAAATTGTAACCAATAATTTTTTTAAAACAATTTTCCTTGAAATTTACATAACACCATTTAGAAACGCAAATATATATATATATATATATTTTTTTTTTTTTATATAATAATAATAATAATAATAATATAGATAGCTAGATAGAGCTATTTCAACCGTTAACAATAAAGTCTTCAAAAGTAAATATTCCACAATCTGACCATTTTATATCACAGCACATTTTAAATTTAATGTATTCATTTTAATATCATTCCTTTTAAAAATATATTTTACTATATAAATAATGACGAAACAGTTCAGTAAACACCTGAGAAAAATTTGAATAGTTTTATTACTCAATAAATAGGCTCCATCTGTGTGAGAACAAGAACAACAAAAAAAAAAGGTTTGACCCTTCATGCCCAGTGTTGCATGTTTCCTATGCTTAGAAAAATGGTAAATTGATGCATGTTCAAAATTTTAGGGCATGTAAATAGAATGTGTTCTGTCACTCACAGCTCTGGCTGCAAGAGTGATGACGATGCCAGTGAGGAAGGTGAGGTAGTAGCCTGGGTAAGCCCCATGCCACATGGCTGACAGCAGGAAGGTTGCAGCAGTGGGGTTGTAGGGACAACGTTCATAACACACCCTACAAGATAACACACAGTGTCACACGTAATAAACAATATACAATAATAATGCTAGCATAAAAATAAAATGAGGAACGAAATGATTCTTCATCTTTTCATCTAATGCTTACACTTAGTATAAGTCTGTTTGTTAATGATGACAACAT
>SCHK01172534.1:0-19414 GCA_004124795.1 Poropuntius huangchuchieni | reverse complement strand
AAGGGATAGTTCACCCAAAAATGAAAATTCTATCATTACTCTCATTCTGTCATGTCGTTCCAAACCCGCAAGACCGTCAACATGAGGATGAGTAATTAATGACAGAATTTTCATTTTTGAGAGAACTATTCCTTTAATTATTGATAAACTGGATAATTGTGAAAAATCACCAGTAGATGGAGTCATCTCACACAGAGATTACTGAGATCTGTGGTGATACTCCTCATTCAATCTAGGACACACATTATTTTAAACAAGCAAAGCATGTTTCTAATTATGAAGGTAGAGGAGTGACAGGTACTGTAATTACACCACCATTCAAAAAGTCTGGGGTCAGTAAGATTTTTTAAAAGCAATATTTAGCATTATTATATTCAGCAAGGATGCATTAAATTAATCAAAATTTATAATGTCACCAAAAAGATTTCTATAGCAAATAAATGCTGTTTTATAAACTTTCTATTCATCAAAGAATCCTGGAAAAAAATATATCATAGTTTCCACAAAAACATTAAGCAGCTCAAAAGATTTCAGCATGACTATAATAAGAAATGTTTCTTGAGAAGAAAATCAGAATATTAGAATGATTTATGAATGTGACACTAAATACTGGACTGCTGAAATTCAGTTTTGTCATCACAGGAATAAATTACATTTTTAAACATGTTAAAGTGGAAAATTATTTGAAATGGTAATGATATAGTATCTCCCAATATTACCGTTTTTACAGTAGCTTTGCAATTAAATGCAGCCTTGGCAAATACAAAAGACTGCTTTTGTAATGCAAAAGGATTAAAAATATTACAGAGCCCAAATGTGTACAACAGCAAAATGTGCTCTTCCCGTTCTTACCTTTTAAGCCAATGAGCTGTTTGAATGTTCCAGTTATCCAGGAATACCTTAAAGCTGGTGGCAAGCTGAAAATATAAGAGTTTACTGATTATAACACTTCAGATTCACTCAGAGGGGGGAAAAAAAACAATGTAACAGCATCTGAACTGACCTCTATATTCATGATCCTGAGGTTGGAAATGAGATCCCATCGAGGCAAGCCATTACTGTCGTAGCCATTAAATCCAAATCCTGCTGCGTTATTGATGGCATCAGCTATTTAGAAAGACAGCATGAGTGTCAAGATTCTCACATCAGAAATAATAAATGTCATGAAACCCAGAATACACAGCACCAAGTTTGTTTCTACCTTTATAGGCGTAAAAAGTGTTATAATGGAGTTAGAATGTAATTGCCAAATTAGGAATTCAGTGAATTATGAAAATGCTCGATGTAGTGTTTCATATTTCAAAGAAGCCTGTAACAAAACGTACAATAAATATTGGCAGAATTTTCCTCTTACTATGTCGAAACTTACTACATGAATTGAATATCTGCATGCAAATATTGGTATTAGTTCCATCTTTTATCTGAAGAGGGCAGTAAAACACAAGCCATACGGACCAAGTCTGTGTTGTGTAAGATGTTGATCCCAATTCAAATGGGTCACACAACCGTTCCACACAACAGATGATGGATGATGCATCCTAATGTGTAATTAATCATGCCCGAGGTACAGCATAAACGATAATGATGGAACGTGAATGACAAACTATTGCTCGTGCTTGATTGAATTATTCTTTCCAGTATGGTTCAACAGACACATATATAACACATTAGGGGGAGAGAAAGGACAACTTGGAAATAGGAAAACAGACTGATAAA
Organism: Poropuntius huangchuchieni; assembly: GCA_004124795.1. Taxonomy (NCBI): domain Eukaryota; kingdom Metazoa; phylum Chordata; class Actinopteri; order Cypriniformes; family Cyprinidae; genus Poropuntius; species Poropuntius huangchuchieni. The sequence continues at coordinate 17,698 of SCHK01172534.1, read as the reverse complement.
AGAAGTGTCATGCCTGTTTAAAATAAGGGGTCATTTATATTTTTGAGGGGAATAAGACATGATCAATCTGCAAAATGACTTGACTAGCCTGAGATTTTAAATATATACATATATGTACATTTATCAGGCTAGTCAAATCTTTTTCTTTCTAAGACTGATCATGTCTCATTCCTCCTCAGAAAGATAAGTGCATGATGCCCCTGCGAATGAACAAAGAAATCAAAACATGATATCCATCAACGGAACAAAAACAAAGAGAAGATGAAACAAACCAATATCTTTCTATAAAGATCAGAAAACAAGAAAAGGAGAGAGGAATCTAGCCAGATGGGAAGAGAAGGAGAGGCCAGGAAGTCCACGCACCCAGAGTCCAAACAAAGTAGTATTTAGGCCGGGTGGTCAGCATGGACAAATACAGGTAGACCACCTGAGCATAGAAGGGCGTGGTGGCAATAAAATCATCATCAACGTTACGCTCCACAGGACAGACTTTGCAGACGGAGAGAAAGACCAGCAGAGAGATGAAGCAGGTGGACAGTTTCCGGATGACCTCTGTCTGTTGAGAAACAGAAATGCACAAACTAATATATGAACATAGAACAGGCCATTCATATGCAACTTATTAATTTTGAACAAAACAGATAATATACACTACTGTTCAAAAGATTGGGGACAGTTCATTTTTTAAAGAAATAAAGAATACTTTCGTTGATTAAATTGATAAAATGTGAGAGTAAAGACTTTTATAAGATTTCAATAGCAAATAAATTTTCTTTTGAATTGACTCTTATATTATTATTATTATTTTATATTATATAATATTATTAATATTAAAAAATATATTGGAAAGCACAACTGTTGCCAACATTGATAATTCTAATAATTAATCAGCATATTAGAATAATTTCTGAAGGATCATGTAACACTTCAGACTGCAGTTATGGCTGATGGAAATTCAGCTTTGCATCACAGAAATAAATTAGAATTTAAAGTGTATTAAAATAAAAAAAAATAAAAAAACATTATTTTATATTGTAATAACATTTTGCAAGATTACTGTTTTTTTCTGTATTTTTGATCAAATAAATGGAGCTTTGATGAGATGGCTATCACAGTTTCCACAAACATATTAAGCAGTACATTAATGTTTTCAACATCAATAATAATAATAAGACATTTTTCACGTCTTATGAGCACCAAAGCAAGATTAGAATGATTTCTGAAGGATCACGTGTCACACAAGACTGGAGTAATGGCTGCTGAAAATTCAGCTTCACCATCAAAGGACTAAATTACATTTTAAAACAACAAAAGAGAAAACAGTTACATTAAATATTACTGTTTTTACTGTATTTTTTGATTAAATAAATGCATAAAATCTTACCCTAAACTTTTTAATGGTAAACATTTAAGCTAAGTTTTAAGAAAATACAAACAACTTAAAACAAACATTTGGCGATGGGTCGTTCAGTCTGCTCTTCCCATTGACTTTTCCTTTGGTCTCAATGTCTCTGTGGCGATAGGGGGTGCCCTCGATGAAGGCTATGTAATCATTATAAGAGCAGGTGGGACCAGCCAAAATCCCCATGAAATTACAGTTGTAACTGAAGTACTCCAATAAACTAGGCATTCGTCTGAATAAAACACAAATACAGAGGAAAAGTAGATTTTAGAATTGCATTAGAACAAAAGTGACATCACGTCTAGAAAAGAGACTTGAGATTGCATTTTTAAATATCAAGGGCAAAGCAACTAGACCAATCAAAAACTACATTCCATCATTTAATAGTGTCTTTGTATCGTCAACATTTTAATAATAACAGTCTTTTTAGTCTACATACCTTATGGCCAACAGTTTCTGACTTTGGTTTAGTTGATCTTCTTTCCTTGCCATTCCTGTAAACATACACACACACACACATCATAATGTTTGCATCTGAGCACAGTGGATGTATCGTACGTGCTTAAATTCTCAGCTTGTGAGTTTGGTCTAACACTCCCTGGCCTCTCTCTGATTTACAGAAGTAATTAGAGAGGAAAAAATGTGCTGTAAATTGACTTGGCTCAGAGTTCATGTGGTCGACTCATGAGTCTCCTCTGCCTCAGTTGTTTGTCTTCCCGCGCGATAAGACAAGGCAGGGCGACCCAGGGTAAGTGGCTTGAATAATTTCTTGTTGTTTTATTGCCACCCTTATGCATACAACAAGACGAGCCACTTCAAATGTTTTCATTACGGTTTATGCCCGAGTCAGTGAGCAGCAGGAGCGCAGAGACAGAGCTTCACCCACAGTATGCATCAACATGTCCCAGAGCTAGTGATGGAGGTCAGCAAGGACTTCTATGGGGGACTTTGTCCTATTAGTGTCCTACGGACCATAGGGAATATCAATGACAGGTTATTCGGGGCAACAGGCGAGTGAAACCACTTTATAAAAGTCCTGGCAGACAGCTTACATACAATTTATATCACAAAACAAGTAATTTTATATCACAGTAGCAGAATATATCACAATAGCTGTAATGGAAATCAATGAGAATTGCTTCATATAACCACATGGTAATGCCCATTTCTGGATAATCCACTGAATTAAATACTTTCCAAATGAAAGGGACTTCATCTCATTTGATTATGTTCTATATTTATCTGGATCTATGATGAACACTAAAAGACACGATTACATCATATTATGTAATATAAACTAAAAAAAGACTGAAAACAGTAGAACCAACACCAAAAATCGATAGTTAAAACTGATAGCTAGCACATTTGTGACAGCACATCAATTTGAATGAATTAATTACCACTAGACAGCAAAAAAAACTAAAACTTAAAAAATTAAATTAAATTAAATTAAAAATTCAAATAAAAAAAATTAAAAATTCAACGTAATAACTAGGTGCAGCATTAACAGTACTGACAAAATCTGATACATGGCACAGTGTGAATTGTCATATCATCCAATCTCGCACTAGACATTCAGTGAGGATAAAACAGAGAGTAAATCTTAAGGGAATCTGTTCTGTTCAGAAGAATCTCCATAACAAAGGTTTGCAGGCCAGCAGCTGAACTCAGCAGAGGACAAAGAAATGAATTACTGATAACGGTAATATTAAGTAGTGCGGTGTGGGGAGCACACATCATAAGGGTAATCTGTCACCCCGTGGAACAATAGAGGGGTGAAGAGAAGGAGGGAGGTTTGTTTTCATTTGCTTTCATTTCATCCCGCTGCCTTCCATTTCTTTAATTAGTTTCTCAGGCCCTTTGGCAGCACATTTGACAATCACAACAGCAGTCGTCTGAAACAGCATCCTGAGCAGAATCCCGATGCATCATTCCTGTGTGTATTCTCAACTTTAACCAAACACACGCACATTCACTCACCATCATGGATCTCAAAAGCCACACTGGTTATCTTCTGTGTAATGACCATCATTGGCCTGTCAGGGAGAAAAAAAGAGAAATGTGAACAGAAAACACGGACAACGAAGCTCAGAAACTTCACACAGAAAGGCATATTCTTACCCCGTGAAATCTGCAGAGTACATTCCGTAATCAAAGACGTAAACCCGGGTGATTTGGCAGAAGCTTAGATAACCCAGGGCGACCACCAAACAGTATCTGCAATGTGAACCAAACAGCAGGTTTTAGATTGCAAGCCATTTCTGATGCATTAATGTACTTATGAGCAGTTTTCTTCAGATGACACACATACATTGTAGTTTTACAAGAGCTTTGATATCATGAGGGCCCGAAGGATGCCATACGGAGAATTTTATGATCCATTAAAACCCAGAAACAAGCACAAACATCATTTTTTTTAAAAAAGCTAACAAAGATCTCAAAGATGTTTCCAGAAATAAACTCTCAGCGGTGATGAGGGCTTTTGATCTGCAGAGGTTGAACAGTAGACTGTGTGTGTGTGTGTGTGTGTGTATAGAAACACATTATTTTCTACACTAATGAATGACATTGTTGCTCTCTATTCTTGTATGATGCAGAAAAAAGGATGTGGAAATTAAAATGAAGGTAGAAACAGAAAAAGCCACACATTCTCAAACACACACAAACAGATTTGAAACTGCTAGTGCCATAGAGGTGTTTCATTATCGCTGATTGAGGTAAAGGTTGCGTGTGATTGCTCAGTCTGTATGGTATTTATTTTACATGGCTCTCTTGAACACAGGATTGTCCAATTAAGGCGCATATTTTAAATTATATAAATGATGTACGTAAAATTACATTTAAAAAAAACATTAAATTAAGATAAACTACTAAAAATTAAGATATTTCTCTTTTTCTTTTGAAGAACCAGAGTGCCCACTGTCAAAGTGCCAAAAATCTGGATATATGAGGAAGTCTAATTTTAGAAGCGTGATTTATAGACCTGGAATAGTCACGTTAATTATTAAAATCATAAAACTTCAAGGGCAGTTTTTTTAAAGAATACATTATTTTGTACTCCCATATGCAAAGATATTATGAATTTGTCTAGAAAAATTTATTTTCAAACTCTAAAATACATTAATACTTTAAAAAAAAAATTAAAATATAGATATATACTTTTTCCTTAATTCTTTTCCGGCAAATCTCAAACAACTAGAAAAGTTATGGGTGCTTTGAATATTGTTGTGAACAGTAAGGGTGGCCTTGGTACCTTTTCCCATATCATAAAATAATTTGAACTGCAAATGATATTTAACACTAACTTGACAATCAGCCTGTCATTATCACAACATAAACCTTCACAAAACTCCTCTGTGTCCTCTGATCATGCTTTTGAAAAAAACAGTGTGGACCAGATGCTAACGCAGTGCATAAAAACAATAAGTGGTTTTCTGCTGTGCATGCAAATGTACTGACTGAGAATTTAGTATAAAACATCCGCCACAAACAACTTCTGTTGTGTTCTGTTCACCGCACATGACAACAGAAGGTCATTAGTCCAGTAATCGTGTGGTTTTAAAATGCAAGGTCTTTAATCTCACAGACAAAGGTAGGGAAAAGCAGATGAAGCTAGCAGAGGCTAGCATAACAGAAGCTCCCAGTCATTCTCATTATTTCTTATACACACACACTCGAGCTGTAGTGATGACACATTCAGCTCAGGTCCCCAGATACTGCAGGTGTGAGTACGAAGATAGACGAGGTGTGTGTGTGTCGTGTGTGTGCTTTCCATTCAACAATGCGAGTGTGTTTTGCAGATCTGCAAAACAGTTTGCCCCCTAAAGAATGACAAAAATAGAATGGTCTCAACCACTGTATGTTTCCCAAAATGACACAACCAGTAACGTCAATAGCCTTTCTTCACAACCCACCAACAGAAGACAGAAAAAGGAGGAGAAAGAATTGTCTACCTCAACAACTGCCCCTGAATCATCCTAAGACAGTAATATCACCTCATTTGAAACAAAATGTCCCTAAAGGGCAGTTTGGCAGAAGTCTGACATTGAGGCAGTTTTATATTTACCACCTTGTAAAAAGTTTCTGGCAGCTGGCAGGAGACGGCAGAGGGGAAATAATGGAAGATTTTATTACACCCACGAGGAGGACAGTGACTGATGGTCAGCGGGTGAAGAGAATGATCTCTTTCTCATTATAATTATCTCTGGGTCAGTTTTCAACTCTTTCATCAGAAGAGTCGGGCTGTAAGAGAGGGGACAACTTCTATCGGCATGGACCTCAGTTCACCTTACGAATGAAAATGTGGCTCACGTCTACTGAATTTAAAGTAATGTAATGGTGTTCACAAACAGATTTACTCCTGTGTTGTTATGTGTTTCCTAGTGAAACTGTATTATAAGCTTTGAGTCCATTTTTGTGCAGTCAACACAAGAAACACTGCATTTGTCCAGCCATTTCATGGGCTCTTTAGTAGTAAATGGAGTCAATTTTGATTTAATGTTTCCTTTTTGAGTACTTTCAATGTTGTTATAGTTATGAAATTACAGACTCACTTGTGCATGTGCTCGACTCCGGTCAGAATCATTATTCCATAAGTAATGCCACTCTGGAGCAGGAAATGAAGAGCATACCTGAAGAATAGAGAGAAAATGTTGTTTCTATTAATACAGCACATTTTTGCTTCGGGATGACTATACAAGAATGACTATTCAAATGATCCTAACTTACAAAGTACATAAGTACTTATTGAAAATGAAAGGCAGGACTCTAACTTATAATATTGCAGCTATAGGAACAGAGTTGCACCTTGCAGAAGAGTCTATAGCCTTTCTGATAGAGGTAAAGGCTAGATGTAAATGCACATTATCTTGATCAGCATCTAATCTAAGCTAAAGAAGCTTGTTGCTGATTGAAAAGCTGAATTTGTATGCCTATTACCCAAACTCACCTAAGGAAACTGCCGTTATGTAAAGAAAAGAAACTTTACTGAAGCTTATCTGTAAGACACACTTAAACACACAGACAATTTAAAAAGAGTTTGAAAAGATGCCACTAATTAGCAGCCAGAGGTTTATCTATCCTTTATTATCATGAGTTTGGCCTATTGATCTGTTTGTCTTATTAAATGGGAAGTTAATGAGTTCCAGATTTTAGTTGCCACGACACATCAATACAAGCTTGTGTGTGCCGACAGACATAACACAGACAGTAATGTATCTAAAACTATGTTAGTATCGACAAGACTTTTTCTAATGTTATTCTCATAATAAAATTAATCCACCAGCCGTTTCCCGCAAAGGTTTTCGCAAAGTATACTGGAATTGAAAAATCTAACTTTATCATGTTTTACTCACATAGTCAAGTCAAGTCACTATTATTTATATAGCACCTTTTACAATGCAAATTGTGTCAAATCATCTTTACAGTATTAAACAGGGAAATAGTGTTTCGAAATAGTGTGTCTTTCTCCTCTGGCCAGAAAAAAACAGCAGTTTAGATCTAGGCTGCAGCAGACTCAGATTGTGCAGAGGACTCATCTGGTTCCCGTGGTCCTGTCCCTCATTGCGTTTAGCTATGGTAAATTATATGATTAGACACAAAAAGTAATATAAGGATCTGAAGTATTTTCTGAATATGCAAATATTATGGGGGAAAAAGTGCAGCATTATATAAGTGAAGTGAAGTGACGTGTGCTCTGAATTTAACCCATCCAAGTGCACACACACATTAGTGAACACACACACACTGTGAACACACCGTGCGTAACCTGTAAACCTTCTTTTAAAAAAATGCATGTTTCCAAAACAAACAAAAAAAGAATGAATAAAAAAAACATGTTTAGTCTTTAATGTTTATTTTTGTAAGTTCTAAACATATATTATATGACTCACAATAGAAAAAAATGAGACCCCCACTCAACAAAACTCATTGTAACCATGAAACCTTGTATTTCTGTTTACTATTTTCAAATCTTTTTTGGTTTAAATCAAATATTGTAATGGTGTCTTTCATCTCACAGATGACTTAATTATTCAAAAAAATGTCCAGTCATTGTTGCACTGAGCTGAGGGAGTCATACAGGTGTATTTACAACTGAAACATACCACATAATTTGATACTTCACAGTGTACTACAGACGTCAGCTTCAGCTCTTTTTATTGTCCTATAAACGTTTGTTTATTCTGTATCAAATATCTGTCGTTTCACAGACTGCTACATTTTCTATTGATTGGCGTCTGTTGTATCTTTCTGGAATGTCACAGCAGCACAAATCCTGCAGTCCAGCAGCAGGGAGTACAAGAAAAAACTGGGTTCAGTTTCAATGTGGACACACAGAGAGGGATGCGTCAGTATGGACAGCAGGCAAATACTCACCAGCCAAAGCAGAAGAGTGCAAAGTAGATTCCCAGCAGTGTGGCCACCACATGCCGCACAAAAGGACTGGTCTTGCTGGGATGCAGATAGAGCCTGAACCACAAGGCCGTGAGCAGGGCACACAGCTGACATACTACAAAGTTCACCTAAAAAAAACAAGGAAACAAACAAAAAACACAATTGATCATCAACTTATGAACTTATCACGGCCAAAAGGCTGATACTTAGATGAGATGTATAACTTTTCAGATAGGTTTGTCATGCATTTTAAATTACACTAAAATATTTTCTTTCAACTGATGTTAATTTATGGATTGAAGCCGTGTGGATTGTTGAGATGTTTTTATCAGCAGTTTGAACTCTTATTCTGACGGCACCCATTCACTGCAGAGGATCCATTGGTGAGTAAGTGATATAATGCAAAATTTCTCCAATTCCAGAATATCAATTTCTCTGGTGTAGAACCAAACTCATCTACATCTTTTATGGCCTGAAAGTGAGTACATTTACAGCAAGTTTTCTTTTTTGGCAACTATGCCTTATCATTTTTAAGTAATCAGTTACTAATTTTTATGTCTTACAGTAATCAACTAGAAAATGTAATACAATGAAAACAACACAATAAAGTGAAAAGCATCAAGCATTATTTTTTTGCATTTGGTAGCCCTGCCCACCCAGAAACCCCATTGGTTCAAATACTGCTCCACACAAATACTGCTGTACATTTAAAATATATTCTGATATTCAGTGAATTCAGTGTACTTCAGTATTTGACACTGGAAACATGTCACTTACCCCAGGTGTGAAGATTATTATTTAAAGACGATGGAATTTAGAAGAAATAATAAGCAGTCAAAATCAAAACAAACCATGACTAACAGGGTCAGAGAACAACGATTCAACACTGTTCCAGGAGAATGTCAGAAGGTTGGCAGGACTCAGTGAGGTTCCTGCAGTATTTCAGGACCCTGCAAGCCTTGTGACCTACTTAAAAGACAATGCCTTGAGCTTCACAATGACATGCTTCTCATGAAAGCCAAAGACATCCCCACAGCATGAGACTGGGAGTTTATTCTTAACCGCAAACAGCTGTGAAATTTCTACTGCAAATCATCTGAAGACATATATATATATATATATATCTTAAAACAAATTCAAAAATTGTAACATCTGTAAAGAGCTTTATTCCTATGCTTTATACAATCATCATAATCTGCAGAATAGCTACTTTTTTGGCATGTGTGGCACATTAAAAGGGAATATTATTATATGATATAATAAAATTATTATATGATAAAATATCTAAGCATAAAACCCAAAACTAAATTCAATTTTAGATAGGCCTACTTCAAGTTTTTTATTGGCATTTAGTTTAGTTTAGTTTTTTTTGTTAGTATTTTGTTAACTGCAAACAAAGACAGAATTCACACACCACACAATAAACTGTGTTTCTCTCCTCATCAACTACTGCATTCAACGCCTGTAGAATAGCACTTGATAAATCCACCACAACAAGGACACCTCTTGTTTTTGCAACATCCAGTATATCTGTCAAGCGACCCAGCATGGTCTGCAGACCAGACCAAGGGGATTATGGGAGTTTCTTGGCAGCATGCTTTAACTTGTATGTAACTAGCAATGCTGTATTGTAAACTCATCAAGAGACATCTCAAACTCCAAGTAATCAATATAAATCAAAAACCATGCTAAATGACAAACGACAGCACAATGTATAAGAGAGCCACGTGTCTTTGAGATTACCTGAACTTGGATGTAAAAAACACTGATATTATGTCCCTTTGAATTAGGTTTACTACTTTCAAGTTTAGAAACACTTAACCCCATTTACATTGAAAGCAAAGAACTGTCCATTATGAACAACTGTGAATGACAAGCACACTGTTTGATGCTGAAACTGAATAATGCTGGTATGATATTGAGTTAGTAATAATTATGAAGGCTTACATAATGTCTCAGACACAACATCAAATAATCCTTGACAGATGAAGGATTATCAGTCGGTTTTGACAGAGGCTTGTTTGCCAGCTTCTGTCACTTTCTTTGCAGACTTCCTGTTGCTCTTGCAACCAATTTCATCTGTCCATCTGTCGCACTTGCAGCAAGCACACACAATACACTAAATAAGCCAGTTAGTTAGTTAGTTATAGGAAATGACACAGCTAAAAGGTCAAAATCAGTCATAAATGTGCCATAGATAAAGAAATGGCCTTGTAATATCTCCACAAAATTAAATAAATTATAAATATTTGACACCAGTACATTCATGCTGGCTCAACCCAGCAACATAACAGTCTTGAGCTATAGCCACAGTGCCAAACATTTCACCACAAAGCCACAAAAAAAGCATTTCAGCTGCATTGTGATCAGACAAATCATACTAATAATTCATAAAATAGTTAGTGTCTCCAAAAGAAAGCTCAACTTCAATTCACTTTGAAGTGGTAGATTGCTTTCTGATTCTAAGCACCCAGTAAACAGAGAGCACATCCTTCTTAGATTCAGACTTTCAGAGATTCAGAGAAAAGGTGGCATTAAAGATGACACCAACTCAATATATCAATACAGATTATAAAGCATGACCTCGTAAGCACTCAATGTTAAGGGCAGTCAAGGAGAGAGAAGAGGGAAGAGGAGCTCGAGCAAACATTTTTACAGAAGAACATTAAAAAGGCTCATTCACAAGCTCTGCTTTAACAGCCAGTTGTAAATGAAAGAGGATGGAAAACAAAAACCCTGGAAAAACAGGCCAAGTTACTGAACTCGATAACACCCATCTGAAGCAGATGCTGGTAAACTTTTGACATTTTGTACATTGTAACAGGACCATATGACAGCTAAAAAATAGTTTCTGATCTAATGAAAACAATACACAGGACAAACTAAAATATTTGGGTCAATAAAATAAAATGATTAATATTTACAGAAAAATAATCTGATTTTGGAGTTTGACAATGAACACATTGTAACCATGACAGCCCTCATCGCAACACATAGCGATACAGTGTAGTTCAAAACAATGTGTGCAAAATGAAGTAACACATTTTCTGTATATAGAAACATATTTTCTCTATGTTGTGTTGATATGGCAACTAGTAAATACCATAAATTTGGTTATGCTAGCATGTGGGGAAATATTTAAATCATGTGTGTTGCAACTAACCCCGCTCCGCGCTCCCCTAATGCAATCATAAAAGCTAAGGAGTAATTTTCTGTGCTAGAACATAAGGGAATTTATGGAAACTCCTTTGTGATTTCTCATTTGCAGAAGAAAGTTTGTTGCTCTTATTCCATAAAATATTTAACAGCCATTTTAATCACTGTATTAAGAGTCAAATAGGGTAAATATGACAAATTAACTGAGAAGTATTGTTGAAAACCTATACCCTTTAAAAAAAATAACACTTTTCTATTTTTAAAAATGTAATACAAAATAAAACAAAACTGGAGCTGGGTAATTTATTTGTCATTAGCATTATTAGAGTCAAGCAAACAAGTTAAATAACATCAATGTTAAATTAATATTTTGATGCTTATGCCAAACATAGATTAAACAAACAAAAAAACTGTTGTCCCTGTGTTCCATAACGTATTGTCAAAACATAGCGGATGCCTAAAGCATAGACGCAATACCCAAGTGACATGAGGAACTCAAATAACAGCCTTGAACCTGCTCACCTTCATCAATAACTCAGCACGTCTGTACTGCTCCATGTTGACGTGCCACTGTTCCTATGAAGCAAGCTATCCAGAAAAGTTGGACCTCTCTTTCATTCTGTCTCTCTCTATCTTCTTTAATTAATGATCCTTGATGCGTCTCATTACATTCCTAGTCTCCTTTATGTCCAGGTTACCTGGTGCCTGATCTCTAGTGTCACTGCAGAGGAACCTGAGCAGAGGTCCTCATCACCTCAGAGCACAGGCTAAAGCTGTCTGTACCCCGCTGGAGATAAAACTTCATCTGAGAATCTGCCAAACCTACAAATTCTGATAAGCAGAAGATGAATCTGATTTCCTTCGGTATGTGTGACTCAGAGTCAGAGAGCCGTTCTTGGGCTTGGCTAGAAATATCCTGGAGATTCATCAAGGTCAGCTGACGCAGGGAAAGCGAAAGGCCTCTACACTTCATCAGGTGGTGAATGTCATCGCTGAGATGCTAAATGTGCCAATTGTCAGAATGAAATTGAGATTGAACACAGAGAATGAATAAAAGAACGGGGGGTGTCAAAAGTAGTTAGTGATGTCAGCAGAAATATCAAGTCATTTCAGAGTCTTTTGTTATTATTTTTTTACAAAAGAGTAATACTTGGAAAAAAGCCCACAGATGAATGACACAATAAGTCTGGAGGGATGTACTGATTGAGTAACTAGGGTCAATATTAATTTCAAGCTGACTCATGAACAGTGTGGCACTTTTACACAAAATCAAACAATATCTGTCAGCAAAACAAAGCAGTAATTGTTGTGTAAAACAACAAATCTAGAAAATGTCAGTGGTTTTGTAATAAAGAAGAGAAGGGTAGCATAGCCAGGCCTAAATATTCCTCCCTGCACTGCCTGCAAAATTTGATTTTGGGAAAACAGGACAGTTGGTGTCTGGGATTGTAACAGAATCACAGTTTCACGGTAGGTCACGGAAACTGCAACTAAAGTGATTAAAATTCTCTAAAATAAAAATTGAAAATGAAAATAAAATTTCTGCACCCATTACTAGTGAACATATAAGCTGTATGTGGAAAAAACAGAAATCAATGAGAATTGTATTAATGAATAATAATTGCTTCAATTAAGGCCGTTTAGTTTAGGTGGGCTGACCAATGACTGGCTGACCAATGCTCAGTAAAAGTAAAGTAAAGTATTTGGGAAACCTGTTTAGAAACAATCACTACTTTTGCAGTTCCTTTTTGTTTCGCTAGAGGTGCAAAGACGACACACTTCAGCTTGGAGTGCATCGGCTTTTTGTGGCAATCTTTGAGAAGCCTGTTGCTAGGACACTGTCCTCCTAAAAATAAAAGAGGACATTGAGGTGCAGAATGAAAGCTGCCCGCTGCAGTCATCAGTCTTTTCAGCTGTCACTGGACACACGCTTGGCCTGATTGATTTGCTCTCCACTCTGAGCACTTCTATGGAGATCAAAGCAAAGTAACCTTTCTTCATATCTCTTGCAGTGAGATGCAACTGAAACCCAATTACATTTTTATTCTGCATGAGACATAATGTGATATAGAGCAGGAATATTTTTCCTCTTAGGACTGTAGATTACATTTATCTGGTCTAAAGACCCAGATTTTGAACATCACTAAGCAAACCACACACAACAAAAAGTACAAAAGTTAACAAAAAAAATCTCTTAAAATTAAATAAATAAATACATTTATTAATTGGTTTATTATTGGTTTCTATATACATCTTGAATGTGACCGATACGGATGGCTGATGATGATGATGATGAAGCCATTATATGATTACATAATAGAGAAATATTTCATATTTAAATATTTAAGTTCACAACAACTGCTGACATGAAATTTATATTTTACATAATATTTACAAAATAATTCATTAGAATTAAATAAATGTAAATAATTCAAAATGAATAAATTAAAAACAAACTATTTGAACTTCTAAATATGAAAAATAAACAGGTAGCAACTTCTTGCTTGATTCTGTAATCCTATTATAATATCTTTCAATAAGGAAGTGATGAAAACAAAGTAAACTTTCTAACCAACAGCGCACTCAGTAATCTGGTAAGTCTATCTACACATGGACTCCTATTTTCACACCAAAAAAAAAAAAGAAATCCAAGTAACGCTAATTTTAGGTATGCAGGGAAAATTAAATTAATACATGATATGTTACACAAAAACAGTAAAGTAATGAAGATAGGAAATGGGAGCACTAGTCTCTAAGCTCAGGCAGTGCTGTCAAAATAAAAGTCACACTTCCGACACTTATTGGCCACATTGGTTACATTGGTTGACAGATTGATAGTTTGATAACTCAGCTAACTGTTGACCAAAATGTGCTTATGCAAGAGATTTTTATTAATAAAACGCTATTGCTTCCAAATATCAATATCAACAACAGAGCACCTGCATTTTTCTTTGTGCTTTCAAATGTAATTTCATACTCCCATTTTCCTTCCAGTGCTCAGTCACAGATCAAACATCTGAAATCAAACCTTTTATCAATCCTGCTTCATAGCCATGAGGGTCCATCATAACATTTAAGCAAGAAGCATTTGTGGTAGGGTAAGCTCTACAACACTTAACCCATTAATCTCCCTAACCAAATGCCTGACCTTGGCTATGGCATTGGAATTACATGACAAGCAGTTAGCCGATGATTAAATCGCTCTTGAGCACTAAGTGCTCCCACCAAACAGTGCATTAGATACTCAATTATTTATCGTGCTACTAATGCACATGGTGCACTCATGCTACCATCAAATGAGCAGGTAAGGATAACCATTACATAACACTAAGCCCTTGACTCTACAGTGAAATCTGGAGGAGATGGACCACTCCAATAAGAGCTTCAAAAGCAACACATGATAGATATTAAGATTGAATGAGCTTTCGTCTTTGGTATGCAAAGGCAAAAATTGGTTAATTTATCTTAGAAATGGACTGGAGTTGGAGTGGAATGGATATCAGTTATCCTTTCTTGCACTTAGCATCAGTTATAGATCCAATGAACTTATTATTACATTTAGATGGATTCTACAGAGCTCTTCATGCCACAGGATTGGCCACAAAAACTTTCAAAGAAAGTAATTTCATGCAACAACATTTCACAAAATGCTTCAAGATAAAATGTCATTTCTAATAACTTTTATCAATTGCAAAAACATTAAAGGACTAAACGATAAAACAATTAGGAGTCCTTTTCAGGGTCTTTATGCATTAGGGATGCACAATATTAAGAGTGTTTTGATGTTACGCTAATAAGTGATAAACATATCTAATATATATATAAAAATTTAAATAATTAAAATCATAAATGTTATCAAAAATAACTTCAAAATGCACATAATGAAATAATGGCAAAGATAATCTAAAAGCAACAACTTAAATAGTCAATATCAACTGATATCGATTAATTAATTAAAAAAAATATTTATATAATAATGACTCATAACAGATATATTTTAATAGCTATTAAAAATTATTATTCCACTTTTAAAAACATTCCATTCTGCTGTGCTCCATCTGCTATTTATGAAGGCAAGAATGCATCACATGTAAATGCCTGATTTTTAAAATGTGTAGCTTATCACACACACACACACACACAAAAAATCACTCTCTGTGCATATCTGTATTTCAATTTTATGGTATTTTAAGTGTTTTTAAATATCTCTTAGTTAAAAGATTTATAAGGCCAACCTTTGGCTGCACACATAATTCTTGGATAGGCCTTGTTTGTTATGTAATCCACAAAATAGCAATGTGGCAATGTGAGGATTTGTTTTTCTCCAGCACATGAGTGAAAACGCTGAGTTACAGAGTAAACCGCAGTATCTAAAACACTTTCACGCTAGGATTCGTATCCCCTGGAGACCTGCTAAATTAATCTGCATCTTCTGAGAGACTCAGAGAGCCCACTGCTCCACATTACTCAATAAAGAAAAATGATCAAGCAGTTTCCAAATTAAGTGAGCATCATGCCAATTTAGGAAACAAATAAACATGTGACTCACTGAATAGCCTAAACATCCAGAATGAGTTAGAGATCCTTTTTAGAGTGTGAATTATTGTTTCCTAAACTACATGTAAATAACACCTAAATCAACCTCTAAATCAGCTCACTTATTTAAATCAATTAGCCTATTGGACTCCATTGTTTCCATCAGGATCCCTATAGGAATAATGTTCTCTCCTTGAGCAATTAGCAAAGAGCACTGAGGCTTCCTCTTCCGGTGGGAAACCAGACGATCAGGGCTCAGAATCAAAATCAACTCAAAACTACTAGTTTAGTTTTACTTAAGTTGTTAGTTGCTATATAGATGCACATGTAGCAAGCAAATGCTCTGAGATCAGCACTTCATATGATTTATTAGCGTAAGCCTTAAACTCAATCAAACCGTCGAAGGCTCCACAGATCAGGAACACAAGAGCTGACTAATGAATTCGGAGGCCTGCACAACAATACACATGGGTGTTATTTGCATTAATGAGGCGTGGGGTCTTTGTTAAGCAAGAGTCAGTTATTGTGGCATTGTTAGATAAGAATACCTCCTTCCACTTTACCTGTTCATTGATCCCAAGAAACCAACACCTCTCTCAGTCAAATGGTTAAGCAGAGCATAAAATGTTAACACGCCACTTCTTGAGTCACTAAACGTCTCAGCAATCCATCCGTGTTCCCTGAGCAATGAATACACCAGGGATGCACCGATATGGAAATTCCGGCCAATACCAACAATCAAAATGGTAGATACAAAATTCTATGTCACCTTGGTTAAAAAAAAAAAAAAGTTTTAAATGCTATAAATGAATATATTGCTGAATACACCAGGGATACACTAAACGGAAATGTTGGCTGATACCAATAATTATTTTAATGTCATGGCAGATAATCTATAAATGGTAAATACTGTATATAATATATATTCAATATTTTTTGGTAAAAAAATTTTTATAATAACAAAAATAAAATTACACTAAAAATAAAATCAATAGTTTGACATGCTATAATTGAACTGATCTCTAAATGCACCAGGAATGCACCAATATGGAAATTTTTGCCGATGCCTATAATTATTTTGATGTTATGGCTGTTAATCATGCCAGATATATAAAACTGTACAAAAACTGATATTGTATTGGCTGCCATTAGATATAAATCTACATTTTGTTAGGCTGATTACAAACCAAACCAAACAAATCATTCACCCTTTTTTTAAGGTAAGTGGTTGTAATCAATTTATTTTAGCTACATTTAAATAAACAAATTTAGTTGACTAACTTTCAACATGTTTTTTTTTTCTTTTAAATGCAGCTAAAATAAATAGTTTGCAACCACTTACCTTAAAAAAATTTTGTATAATTCTTTTTCAGTGTGGGACGGATATTGGCTGGTACATATAGGACAACAACCCCAGAATATACTTTACATATTACCAAAAAAAAAAAGGTTTCCACCAAACACTTTCCCCTGCCACTGCTCAAACAAACAGACAGTTCTGACTCCTCCCCCCCACTTCATACCAGTGGTCAAGTTAATGATAATAATAATAATAATAATAATAATAATAAAGTCAGTTCTGAAGCCAAATATCACAAAATACCAACGAGATTTTTGCCTTAGGCTTTGACCTTTTGACCCAAGAATGCACAGCTTTGAAATGGCATGTTCTTGATGTGAATATTAAAAGCCCTGAAGCTGGTGACCTGCTGTGACCTCAGAACAACACTGATAAAATGTGCTGTCATTTGATGAATGTGGCTGTAATGTGTACAAAACAGAACCGAACAAGACATCCTGTTGTAGAGGGAACGAGGGAAATCGTCTGATCCAAACTAACCACAAACTGCACAAGAGACAAAAGGCATTAGAGACTTTCTCTCTTTTAGGCCCAAGTGTAACAGGAGTCCAGTGTCTGGCAGAGGGAGAGCAATGCTAGCCGAGTACTGCTCACATTACAGTCTGTTCTCACTTTAGAGTTATTCTCCATCAACAGGACTTAACTTTTCTACATCTAAAGTGTCTATATATAAAACATACGCTACTATTCCATAGTTTGGGGTCTGGATGATTTTCTTTAAAGAAATGGAAATTAGAATGATTTTTGAAGGATCATGTGACACTGAAGAGTAAAGGCTGCTAAAAATCAGATTTGACATCACAGAAATATATATATATATAAAATATATTAAAACAGAAACAGTTATTTTA
>SCHK01172502.1:0-10287 GCA_004124795.1 Poropuntius huangchuchieni | reverse complement strand
TGTGTGTGTGTGTGTGTGTGTGTGTGTGTGAATGGTTTAACTTGATGAATTAAATCAACACAACAATTTGTGTAAAAATTGACAAAATGGACTGAGATTTTTCTCACTTCTCATTCCGTAATGCTGTAGAAGGGTCAAGATGATGTTACTTCTCAGATGTCACAGATGTATGGGATATTACATTGGATTATGGATTATATCAAAATTATGCATTTGAATTTACCTATCGGTAAGCCCCGCCCCCCCTTAGTTATTGTTGCTCCCTTGAACAAACAAACAGAGTTGTTCACTGTCTTACAGTGACAGCTGTGAAAAGCTTGTCTCAAGAAGATACATTTTGGACACAGAAGGACCACCTCTCATCGAGGAGCGTTCAAGTGGGACTTAAATATGCCATTGAGGGATATATAAATTTTTTTTTTACAGAAATAATCAGAGTGTTTACAGATCACAGTGTATGCAGGAGAAGTCATGTTAGGCTGATGATACACGGGGCAACCCTTTGAGCAATTTTGCCGGGCAACTGTTTTTAACCCCTGCAATGCTGCTTGGGCACTTTTCCATTGAGATTGGGTAACAAATTTCTGGATACTTTCAATCAGTCGTGGGCCCTGTGTCTCACCTGGTTGCCCGTTGAAAGCAACAATGCCCAAAGTTGCCCAGCAACATGGCTCAGAAACTTGCCCCGTGTATCATCAGCCTTTCGGTCGTCATGATTGCAGATGACAACATCCAGGATCAACACTGTTCATGTATCGCAGGGTAAGATTAAATTAATTTACATTTAACTAGTTTAATATGGAGAGGCACTTAAATGTAGAGCTTTGTTTATATGTTTTTGATCTACACTGAACAGTTAGCTTTGTACGTTAGCATGGACTCACTAACTTTAACACTTGCTAGTTTTAGCCAGAGATCCCTTGCTGAAGCACAAGATGACATTAACATTCTGTATATGCTGCAGATGAAAATTGCAACTTAGTGAGAGTATGACGATCAGAAAATGAATGTTGAATAATAAAATAAATTCCAAATTCCATTGCCTATCCTTTCATGATGCCTGTTTTACAAGTTCCCCAGGCACATGATTTTGCCATTTTTGTAGCATAAACACCATCAAACCGATGAGAGCTTCAAGTCTTCCAATGTTTCTAAAGATGACTGTTTTCTGGTCCCCATGCAATTGATACTCAACTGCCACTGGCTCATCTGCGCTCGAGGGGAGGGGCTTACCAATATATACATTTTTGATAAGGTCAAAAAAACTGTGGTGGGACAAACCAAAATGTTTTATGTGTTTAGTCAAGTTAAGTAAAAAATTTTTAACAATGAGATGTTAATAAAACTGGATACTTTTCATGCAAGCTTAATTTTGTTAGATAACAGTCCTTCATACAAAGAAATGTGGTATTTGTGTCTCTAATGCATTATTAAAGTCATAGGACAACAAAGTGTGCGTCATTAGTGGAATGCGCCTAAAATAGATTTCCTGCCATTTAGAACCATACATTCAGATGGCTGCATATAGCAATACTCACATTCCTTTTGCTAATTAATGAAGCAACTGAAGATCAAGCATAATGTAATGTTTTCCACTGTCATGGCAACCCACATAAAGGATAAATACAAAACCCTCTCCTACCTACCACAGCAAAATGTGTTAATGCGTTAATCCGCAAATTGCACTCCTTTTGTTTATTGAAAATATGCTTTCATTTGTAAAATTATTTCAGCTCAGTTTTTTTCTTTCTCACTGGTTTAGATTTAGGTTTAGATTATGGGTGAGCAGTTACAGCAATATTCATGGTCAGGGGAGGAAAGGGAAAGAGGTGAAAAGTCTGGAGCTGTTATTTAAAGATCATCCCAAGTAAACATCTGTCTTTTGAAGAAGCGTGCCATTGCACAGTAATATTAGTGTGTAATTTATTTCCCTCCAGGGCCAGAGCACCTCATGTGTAAGGGAGGTCAACATATGGTGCTGAGCCACGTGTATGTGTGTGTGTGAGAGAGGGAAAGAACTCGAGTTGTTAAAACACAGTCGGTATTACGTTGTGAGCAAGCAGAGTGGATTTCGCATGTGTATCGGATGAGTGCATGAGCGTGTGTTCGCCCCGCTGCAGTGACTGATGTAATTTACACTGTCACAACATGAGGCCAGTCACAAGATGACAGGGGAGAGAGGGAGAGAGCAAGGCATAGTGATGACTGACCTGTCAGCACTGATCATTTTTTGTGTCATGTGCAGCTTGGCAAGAGACGAGAACCTGTAGTGCTAGAACAAGACCTGGATGAGAGTTTGCTCTGGGTGATGGTCATGTGTGTTGACCATGATTTGACCAAGCAGGACATGTATTTGGATCAACATCAAACAAACATGGTAACTATTAAAAGAATAGTTCACACAAAAATGAAAATTTGCTGAAGGTTTACTCAACCTCAGCCATACAACGTGTAGATGCTTTTATTCATTGGAACAGATTTGTAGAAATTTAGCAATGTATCACTTGCTCACCACTGGATCCTCTGCCGTCAGAATGAGTCGAAACAGCTAATAAAACAAAACAATAATTCATGTGACTCCAGTCTATAAATTAACATCTTATGAGGTGAACAAATCCATCAAGATGTTACTACCTTTAAACCGTTGCGTGCACTTAAAATACGAGTCTTCTATCCATAATATTTGTCTCTAGTTAAAAAGTTGTATTTATTGAATCAGGAGAGAAATATGTAGAAACCCTTTCTTTAACCACCCTTATATTTAGAGGGATTTGTGACTAAAACTATGATTTTGTTCTAGGACCAACAAGAATGTGAAAATGTCCTGCTTGAAAAATCCCGATAAGTTCAATGTGTAATAGAAGGATTAAAGAACCTGAGTGAGAGCAGTGGCAGACAGTAGCATCTGGGGACTCGGTTACTATGGCAGTGAGTCTCTTAGGACATTAGGGAATATATACTCAGCAGGTTGCATCTTAGTCGAATTAGATGTCTTACTTAATTTGATTCAAATGGAAAAAGGACTGTTAAAGATTTATAGTTTCATTAAAACATTTTATTAAGGATATGATATATGTAGCCTTCAAATGGAGTCAGAATGATCGTATTTGTGAGAAATTGTATATATTTATTAATTGCAATTTCAGATGATGCCCAAATTGCCAGCGTCTGTGGTAAATGTTAATGAATCATATTGAAATTTAATCTGTGCTGTATTTAAATAATGTTAATGCCTTATGTACACTTATGGACAACAATTGTAAAGTTTCCTTTATGCAAAAAAAAAGAAAAGTTAAATACCATGCATAAATGATAGAAATGAAAATGATATAAAAGTAAACATAAAAAGTAGAAAATTGACATTTTTTTCAGAAATGCATGACATTTTGTAATACTGAATTACTGAATAATGAATGCTCAAGGTTCCCACATAATGCATAATCTGTACTGGTGATTCACGGCACACAGCACTCTAATGACTGATGAAAGATCGTCTGTACCTCATGACAAGGCGTTTTGTAATAAACAGATCACCCTAAATCCCAGTTTAACAATCACGTGGTGCAAGTAATTACTGATGGGTGACAGCTATGGATTATAAGATATAGCCTACAACGAACTGTCTGCAAATACAGTGCCAATGTGTTTGATTTATGAAACCAAAATGGGTGGGAATAGATTTTAGAGATGAGATGAGATGAGAAAGAAATTGAGGAGATTTTTGAGATTCATGCTCTTTTTACAGATTATTCAGTATATTCATGTGGAAGGCAGCTGATGGATGAGGGTTCTGTGTACACACAGGACCAGGTTTAACCTCCCTCTCTGTCCTTCCTTTGATCCCCAAGTAATCACGGCCCTTCCTCCATCATGTTCAAGCAGCAGTTTACTTAATGAAAAAATGCTGTGATCTGTAAATGAAAAGGCTTTGGCTGGTCTCTAATCATTAATCCACGCAGGTTAATATCACACATGCCTGGGAATCAATGTGGTTCTTCCCAAGCAGAGGAAGATTGGACAAAAACTTTTTATTCAGGATTTTTTTTTCCAGAATATACTGATTCCCAGCCTTTTTTGTATGTTACATAACCCAATGGTTCACCAGCAACACTCAGACCAAAAATGTGCTCCTTTTAATCTTGATTTTGAACAGTGTTCATTGTTTTATCATTTATCCTAATCAAATTTTCTTATATTACATATATAAAATGTATGCATTTTTTAAAGTATGGCTCAGGTGTCCATGTACTTGTCATCTGCTTAAAAAGTGACTTAAAATGTTGATTAATTAATTAATTAATTACAGAAAGTAGAATTCGTATATTATATTTTATTAGATAATACAGTCACTACCTACTACAACTAAGACTAATTATTGTTAGTAGTAGTGTTAATATATGTATGATTAATAACAACAATAATAATGATGACTATAAAAATAAATATGGCATAAAGGTAAGCTTTCACGGTCATCAAAATATTAAAATATTTTATTTTATATAAACAGATAAATAAACAATATATAAAATGTAAAATAAAAAATATTATTAAGAACAGTAACAACAGCAATAATAATGATTAACATTGTTAATAATATTTTTAATTATATATCTGTTTATTAGTTTTATATTAAAGTCATTATTTCTTTTTAATAGGTTTAATACCCCCAGTGTACACATACCGCTGGTTGGGAATCACTATCCTAAAACCCTGTATGATTAGAAAGCATGAGCCGTGAGTCATGCATGCCGCAGTATCATTTTTATTCAGTGTGAGAGAATCACTATAATGAGACATCTCTCATTCACTCCAGTAATACCTAAGGAAGTGGGCTGGAGAATATTTCAAGGATAAGCTATCTTCTCCTTTGATGTAACGTATAGAAGATAAATGCGCAAGTGGGCATGAAAGCAGATTTTTGATAGCCAACTTAATAATGCAAAGGAGTCCCATATCTCATTTATATAAAGATCAATTGATTTCTGTCTGTGCGGAGAGAGTGATTTATTTCACCATTTCGATATGATTAGGGAGGAAAAGTTATTGTAAAATCAAGTCATTTGGGTAAGCGTACTGTGGAGACTCTTCACTTTTCATTTACATTCACATTACGTTTCAATAGAAAAGGGTGGGCTTTTTTCTAATAAGAACCAATCGTTGCAAAAATCTCTGATTCAGCCTGTTTTTATTTATTTATTTATTTTTTAGCAGATCTGCTATTGTTATGATTCAGACTGTACATTTAGCCTCGCTTCTTGATGTTCGAGTTCAAGTAAATAATCTACGTAAATGCTCAGTAGATAACATAATCCATTAATCCAACGGTTTTGACGTCAGTGGGTCCTTTCAGAAAGCTTAGATGCTCTTTTTGACGATCGGTAATTAGGTTAGGATTTTAATTACGTTTAGAAAAACTTTATTTGACAACTTGAATTGAATTTCCTAATCATATAATTTATCACAGATAGCAAATGTTGTTTAGTCTCTCTGTGGTTATTGAAGTTACTGGACAAATCCCAGTCCTGCAAAACTGCCTGAGCACAGAGAATCATCAAATGATTTTACCTGGGAAAGGGAATTATTATTCAAAAAGCTTGTGGAGATAAACGCTGCTTTTTTAATAAGATTACACTGAGATTATGTTGACAAATCAATGCAATATGGTTGCTGTGTTTGAATGTTGTAAACTGGATCAATGGTTTTAATCATTTCTAATTTCAGAGTACTGATTCAACAGGGTAATAATTGCAAAAGTGAGGTATAATATTCAGAGCCATGATGAATGTGTGTTCGGCAAGGAAGGACGTGGAGTGGGAGTGGGGGAGAGAGACGGTGGGGAGCTTACAGTGGTATTGATTTGAGAGTATGTCCTCCATCTGTCACTGTAATGAATGTTAATGTGACACTACACAGCATACAGAAGCTTGGATTGGATACACCAGTACTTTAAGAGTCAGTGCTCTTTTTAACTTACCTTTACCAGGAACTATTCTTTTGCAGAACTCAATTTGCAGTTGGTATTACATCTACACAACCTTGCATCTTTTGTAATTAACAGCTGTCCAGACAAGTGAGACAAATCTGATGTTGTCTGTTTATGTAAATACACAGATTTAATTTATGATGGGTAATTGCGCACATCTGGTCTTTGCGAGTCTGTGATGTGGTTATAACTTCCAAATTTGCACCAAACTGCAATCAAACTTGATTGAAATCAGCCACTGTGCTGTACCTGAATTACTATACACAGTTATTAGCATGATGACTTCAGACTTGACAGAACTTTCTTATACATGCTCCTGTACTAATTGCATCATAGGTGCATGAAAAGATGGGCTGGGCAATTTTATTGTATTGCATTTAATTTAATTAATTTTATTTTAATTTAAGTAAATATTTTGTTTTATTTTATTTTATTTTATTTATTTTTTTATTTATTTTTATTTTTTATTTTTTATTTCTCTGAACACTGAACTGATCTTGAAACCTCTTCTNTGTACTAATTGCATCATAGGTGCATGAAAAGATGGGCTGGGAAATTTTATTGTATTGCATTTAATTTAATTAATTTATTTTAATTTAATTTAAATTAATATTTTGTTTTGTTTTATTTTATTGTATTTTATTTTATTTTATTTTTATTTTTTTATTTTTTATTTCTCTGAACACTGAACTGATCTTGAAACCTCTTCTTTTTTGGCCACATGGTAATTAGAATAAAACGTCTTTAAAGTGACTTCTTTAAAGAATAACTTAAAAATGATCCAACCATCTAATTTCCATATTTCGCATGAAAATTAGAGTCTGACTAATGGGCAAATACAACAGTTGCATGAGAGATCTTGCTTAATAAAAGCAATAATTATAAAAACTGTCAAAGTGGAAAAAATGTAGCCCTTTTGACCTGGTTTTGAATTAGAAGTATAATCACTAGTGGATGTCAAATCTAAGATCTTAAAAGGCAGGGTAGCATCTGGTGAGAGAGCCGCTTTCATTAGCAGAAGATCCTCTGGCTCTAGTGAGGAGAGCAGCCGTAGATTACATCCACAGGTTTCCTTGTGCTACTCGAGACCTTTTTAAATCCCGCTATCATACAGGTCAGGGATCAGCAATATCCTGGGACTTGGGTAATGGGGGAAGTGGGGCAATCCAGGGAAAAGCAATCAAGCCCAGATAAAAGGAAAGGGGGCGTCGATGAAGGAGCAGGTGCACGGGGTGTTTTTTTACTCAAAGCTGTTGTTAAAGAAATCTAACCCCCATCACCTCAGCCGTGATTGCCTGCAAAGATGCGACTCTACACATCAAGCTGCAATTTTGGTGTTTTGATGTGGGAAGATGATAAGGCCGGTTTCCATCTGGCAAAGGCTTGATGTTCGGTTTTACAGTGGAAAATGTGGCACTTACATTAAAGTGCTGAATGGAAAATGCTTTCAAGCAAATGAAAATGACTTTGCAAAGCAAATGAAGCTACATTTAAAATGCTACAAATAATTTCTGTAATTGCCAGGCTTTGATTTATTCTGATGACTTGGGACCAGTTAAAATTTTTGTCCCATTTCACTTGCATATATTTAGACATATCCCAAATTGGGTAACAGGTTTGCAAACCTCATCTAAAATGAATGGAAAATAAAACACCTCATGTAAAATTTAGTTTGACCTCCTGAAGTTGACTTCAGTCATTTTCTAAAAGTTAAGCACTTCCTTTTGTTATTTGTCGGAAAAGAGTTTCAGGCCCTATTTTGCGGTCTGTTTGCGAAAAAATGCCATTTAATGTTATTATGCACAGTCCTATTAATAATGTTAAAAGCAAATTAATTCACATCAGTCTATAATTTCTTCCTCAGTGCACCAGATTTGTTTGGTTTAAGCTCCGCGAGGCACATTCTATGATGAATGTTTGTAATAAGAATTTATGTTTGTGTGGGTCGGTTGAGTCAGGCAGTCTAATCTCACAGAGTGTAGAGGATACACGTGGAACAGGCAGGGCAAGATGTTTCGTGTAGGCTTCGGGTCCCTATAGGCTCGGAGCACATGATTCCTTATGCTGCTCTCACCTGCTGAGAACAGCAAACCTGGCACACACTCGACACACAACTGTGCCTCCCTTTCTCTCTTTCTTATTCTCTGCCTGCATCTTCTCTTGTGGGAAATGGGACCTTGCAGTCAGCAGAATATTCATCAGATAAATCTGCGAAAACACAACACGCTATTTATATAAATGCATGCGCATTGTAGTACGCGAGATACAGAAATAAAAATTCACAAATGCAGACGGCCCATTGTCCTTTTCAATTTTTAAGTGACTGAAACTAATAAAAGTTTTCAACAGTTCCCAGCAGCAGAATTAACTAGATTGTGAATCCTGCTTGCGCATGTAAAATTCGCCACTGTAGTTTTCTGGGTGTTGCAAGGTGTTCAAAATTACCCTAAAAATCCCTAAGTCCCTAAGACCACCAGCTTGCTGTTTAGCTCTTATATATAAAAAAGAAAAAAGCAGTAACGACTGCCTCGGTTGCTAAGGCACTGTGTTTTTCTCTGTATGTGTGTGTGTGGATGTGTAGGTCCCACCGTCAGGGCCGTGCGTCACAGGCCGTGATGTGGGTAGAGTGTAAGGTGCTGGAGGCCGGCTGTGGAGGAAGAAGGAGGTCCCTACGATCAACGGTCATGAGACTCCCCTGCTCCTTTTGGTTCCTGCTGCTGTTAGGCGCTGGAGGTCTTCTTCTGCTGCACCTACAGGACCTCACAGAGACACTCCAGCAACAAAACCAAGGTCTGTCTAACATGTGACTCATTTTTGAAGAAAGTGTTCACGCTGTTAAAATGATTGTCAAAATGCTGCAAAATTAAGTGCTTTTTTCATGTAAACAATAGTTATATGAACAAAGTTCAACAGAGATAAATCCGAGCAATCCAATAACACTTCTATGCATTTTAATTTTGATTTAACTAAATTAAAAGATTTATTGTGATTAATTAGAGGAATCTCATAACACTTGCGGAAAATAAATTTATTCAACATAACCAAAACATAATAGACTACAAAATAATAACAATAATAATAATTTTAAAAATACTACAGTACATGTAGAAATCTGTTAAAGAATATTAGAATATTAAATCATCTCCTTGAAGCTAAAAATGAATATGGATTAATACGTTATCCTATATATAAGACATGGTGAAATCCCAGCACACACCACAGTTGTTCTCTGCAAGAGCTAATGCTGTGTTTGATTACTGCCATTTTTCGGTTTATTTGAAGTGCTAGCATGCGGTGAAGTGGGCTTTAAAACTCACTGTGTCTTCCCTGCAGAGCCATCAAAAGCTGCTAATATTGTCTGTTTCCATCTTGCGACAGAGGACAATTGTTAGCTGAGCGCGGAAGCTCATGAGAATGATATTATACTGATTGCGAGAGACGCGGGGGAGATATTGCGACGTTGTCTCTCGGAAATGTGGGTCAATGAAAAACTCTACAGAAGGTCTTAAAGGAAATTTGTCTGTCAACCTCACTGCTGTTTGTTGATGCAGTATTTAACCTTTTCTTTTAAAATAAAAGTGATTTGCTGGGAAACGATTTTTAAATGCGTTTATGACGACGCATGCATTCTTTTTTATTGTGGTAACTCTCACAGGGACAGTCAAGTTCAGTTTTAATAGAAAAAATCATTTTAATACATATAAAACAGTTTTTTTTACTGTAAACTGTTCATGAGTTGTCATTCCTGACAGCATTCCCTACACATCCTCGGTAATTGAACATTTACATGAGCCTCGAGCTTAAATCCTTGACAAGACACAAACAATTTATGTAGAACTTCCCTAAATGCATTACATTTGAGACGTTTGTTGCCAAAAAAGTAGAGCACTTTAGCGCATTAGAATCTAATTAGGGAATGACTAACCTGAGATGATTGAATCTAACGTTACTATTGACTGAGGGATTGTGTAAGCAGTCATTGGTGGGGAAGCTAAATAACAGTTCAATAGTGCCCTGGAAAGGGAGTCTATTCAGTTTCATCTCTCCTGCGCTGATTGATCTGTCTCTCCATACCCTCTGATCCAACCCGCCCAGTCAATGACAGCTGTCTCTGTGGACCCTGAATCATTGGCAGCGAAACTGCGGTTCAAACTAAGTTTTGGCACAGAGGTATTTCATCTGTTGAGGGCTTGTGGGGTTTTTCCATTTTAGAAGAGAAGATTTTTTTCTGCTAAACTTAGCTATATTTGTTAAAAATTATATCTTGGACAAAAAGATACTTAGCAAAATACATTGTAAAATAC
>SCHK01172436.1:0-10363 GCA_004124795.1 Poropuntius huangchuchieni | reverse complement strand
CGATTAATCGTGATTAATCATTTGACAGCACTAAAAATAATACATTTTCGTTCCATATATTGACATTTAGGGAATTAAATAAATAATTGTTATATATATATATATATATATATATTAAATAAAATATTGATAAATAAAGTTTAATACCATAATCAGGCATCATATCTGCCAAATGGGGTGCATCTGTATATTTTGTGATATTATGCAATCGAACAGAAAACTGTTATTACTTGTCTTCAGTGATTATTTTTAAAGTTATCGAAAACTCTACTTGGAGGGCACTATATATAGATAGATGTTGTTGTCATGTTTGAAATGTTTGTGAAAGGCTATAAATGACGTAGATATAATAACTGAGGTAAACAGACTGGAACTTCCAGCTCTTAATCTGTGTCTTGGTATGTGAAAAATAAAGTGAGAAATGGTTTATAAGCATGTGCCTGTAGTTGTACTTTCACTTCCTTCAAGTAGCCACTATGAACTGAAGTACTGTTGAGGTAACTCACTTCTCTTTCGATTGGATTGGGCTATTGGTTGTATTTTAATACACAATTTTTCACTGAACATTACACCTACGAACTGTACATTGACCTCCAATTAATCGTTTGTCTTGACAGAGAGTTGAGACTCTGGTTTAGTTTTTTTGACTTGTGGAAATTTGGTCAGCAGAGCACTGGAATTCTTGAGTGGTGTTTTGTATTGTTGCATAATATGAAAGTGTCCTCACATTTTAAAGAGTTTTAGTTCTCTCTGTGTCTCAGCGATGGCAGACGTAGTGGTCAGGCCGGCTTCCCCCTCACCCTCCATCTCCCTCCTGGAGATCAAAGCAGAGACGCGGTTGGTGCTGAAGTCTTTTCTGCGTCACTCGCTCTCGGTTCCTCCTGGGGAGCGCCCTGGAAGGATAGGAGGAGAATACAACGACCCAAACAAATACAGGTGACACAAATCATTCAAACTCATACAGAATTAAACACTGTAATGACACAAAATAAAACAACTGTCTATCTTCAGTATCACTGAACATACTGGTTATAAGCAAACACCAGAGATTATAATAATCTGTTTGACCTGTCTCTGAAGTGTATTTGTTGGACTCTTTAATTCCTTTTTGGCTTTGAATTCCTTTTAAATTATTCACAATATATTTTATTTAATTTTTTGACCTATTATTTGAAAGAGAAGTGGAAGCTGGAATAGTGATGAATATTTTTTTAATCTGTCAATCATTAATATTTATTTGAATATATAAACTGTTGCTAACCTCACTACCTTGACAGTTTTTCAAGGATCCTTCCTACCAACTTCATTTATTCAGTAGTCCAGGGGAACTTTTAGTGGTCAATTCATCTAATGTTGGACCAAAGCGATTCTGTTCTCCTTAAATAAATAAACATGCAGATTGGGATAATTTATTTCAAAAATAAAAATTCTGTTGTTCACCCTCTAGTTGTTCTAACCTTGTATGAGTTTCTTTTTGTCTACTGAACACAAAAGATGATATTTTGAAGAATGCTAGTAACCAAAAGGTTGCTGGTCCTCATTTACTTCCATAGTATGAAAAAATGCTTTGGAAATCAGTGGGGACTACAAACTCATGCAGGTTTGAAACAACTTGAGGGTGAGTATGACAGAATTTTAGTTACTGGGTTCACTATGCTTAATATAAGAAAATTTACCTCTTCAAAAAAGTTTAATATTTTTTTGTTAACATGGAAATGAAAAGAATGACCCATCTTTCTTTTTAGTGCCTCAACAAAAGACAAAATTAAGAAAGATGCAAATGGATGGGACTCCTTGGACGAGGAGATCAGTGCTGCAGAGGAAAAGAAGCATGGAATTAAGAATTTAATAAAAAGAAGACTAAGAACCCGTTCGTCTATGATCCGACGTGCTAAGAAAGAAGGCAGTTCTGACCCAACTCCAAACAACACCCTGGAGAAGCAGAGTCACCCGGGCCAGTCTGACAAGCCATCAACAAATGGAACACACAGTTTACCCAGAAAAACTGAGGTAAAATTACAAACCTTTCAAAAGGCCTTTTTTGTAAGGCAAAGCAACAGTGTGTTTTTTTTTTTGTCAAAATAATATGTAATTTGCTCATTTTATGTAGCTACAGAAAAACTTTGATAATTAAAACCTTAAAAGTGAATTTTTTAGAATGAATGGTAGGCTCAAATGCTTTCAGCTTTACACTTCGACTTGTGCTCATGCTGGTAGTGTGTAACCTCTTAATATGGGCACCAAAATAAATTTGCATTGCCTAACATGCGGTGTGAAACAAGCAAACACTGTAGAGAATATATCTTGTTTCATCTGGTGCATGAACTTCAAATCTAATTAAAAACTTTTATGGGTTCAGTATTACAAATTTACTGACCAGCCATGGAGCCAAAATGCATTTAAGTTTTACCTTCTTTCTTAACAGTATGTGCATTAACATTGCTCTTCATAACTACTTGTTAATGAGACCTTTTCTTTTAGGAAGAGATATGTATGCCATCCTCTGCATCTGAAGAGGAAGGTGACAGAAAATCAGGGGACAAAAATAAGAAAAAGAAGAAAAAACTGAAAATATCTGATATACTCAAAAAAGTGTCATTCAAAAAAGAAGAGCCTCGTCCTCCGCGCCCAGCCTCTCTGCCTTTCAAAGGTGCAACTGGTGTTTCGCAACCTGAGGATCATCCTGTTTCACCATGTAAGTTTCAGATGTAGAATAATTTCTTTAACTTGGTTTATGGATATAGAAGTTGAGACACAGGAGGCATGTTAAGAACGTTTTAGGTTGTCTTGTTATGCCTCTTTAAAAGTCTCTTCTGCTCACCAAGGCTGCATTTATTTGATTCAAAATGCAGTAAAAACAAAACATTGTGAAATGTTATTAGAGTATAAAGTAAATGTGTTCTATTCGATTATATTTTAAAAATTTATTTATTCCTGTGATTGCAAAGCAATGTCACATGATCCTTCAGAAATAATTTTAATATGCTGGTTTACTGCTCAAGACACATTTCTTAATATTATCAATGAAAAACTGTAGTGCAGTTTTCTTCACGATGCTTTGCAAAATAGACATTTAAAAAGAACAGCATTTATTGAAAATCTAAATATTTTGTAACATTTAAAAAAAAGTTAATTCAGTTTATTGAATTCTTTCTACTGACCCCAAACTTTAGAGTGATAGTGTGTTCGTGGACTCTGCATGTGATATAATGTGATATGTTTTATCTCAGCTCATCCACCTGAGTTTTATGACGGTGTGGCAGAAACTCTGGACAGAATCGCTCAGAAACACAGTATGAAAAAGAAATCCCCTGTTAAACCAGAGCCTGTGCCAAGTACACGCAAAGGTACATGTAAAACCATAAACCAGACTTGTTTATGACCAGTTGGTCTTAAGTTTTATCTTAATATGTGCAGAAAATGCATTGTCAGTAATAAAGCAAGATCAGTTGAATACTAAACAGACTTGTTAGGTACAGAAATTCATGTTCAGTCCTTTAACAATAGCTTATTGTTATAATGTGTTGGTGGTCCAGCTGATGTTTTTTTTACTTGTATTGTTTGGATATTATGTTACACTTCTTCTTTTTATCGTAGACAATGACAAAGAGGCTGTGGTTCAACAACTAGTTCAGATACTGACTTCAGAGGGGGATGCCATAAACGAGAAGGTAGTGAGCCCTAAGTCTTACTGGGATATAAAGTAATCTTGGCTTCTTATCATAAAGATTTTCTGACATAAGCAGTGTTTTGACTGTTCGTCGTTATTTTTAGTTGGTTACTTTGTGTTTATCATTGTTAGTCATTGTTTATCTTTGCTAATGTTGTAGATAAACACCAACCCCTTCCTGCGGTCCACCCTCACACGCCTCTCGTACCCATCCTTTGCCAAACTCCTTGACACGTATGCCAGTCAGAGTGAAGAGCCCCCCGCTCCGGCTCCGGTCAGCCCTACGCTGCGCCGTCTCGCCATCACCATGGATGTGTCTCGACGAGTGGTCACGGCCACTGGAGTTCAGCGTCTGACGGGGTACGCTGAACGCTACATGGAGAGCTTTGCTCCATGGGTGAGGAGTCACGGAGGATGGGTGAGCAGTCTACTTTTAGTCTCTCTAGGATATTCTGTGTTATTTTCCTCCAGAAGGGGGCAGAGTTGTCAAGTAAACTGTTTTTGGTCTTTTCATTCACAGGGGAACATTGCACAACTGGATGAGGTTCTGGAGTGTGATTGACCTCAGTAATTGACCTCTGTTCGTTATGAACTCTGGATCATGTAGCATGACCTCTGTGAGGAAAGAAAGTACAAGAGCAAGCCAACTGGGCAATTGACACTACTTGATTATATGGTTTTTCTGCTGATGTATTTATTTTTTTGTAATGTTGGGATGTTTTGAAATTTTTTATGTGACTTTTATACCAAAATACATGATTTCAAACATCTACTGTTGTATTGCATCCTTATTTAGTTGTAATGACCTTAACAGACATTTAATATAGTACAGACAATTGGTTTAGTATAACAAATCCGATCTGATTTCCATTTAAAAGAAATTAACATTTGATCACAAGTTCATGGCAAGCAGTATAAGGGTATTTAACAAAGAGTGCAATAATACTAGGATTTACTTACTGTTTACATTCACTTTGTATTCATTTAATCATCTTTTCCTAAGCACACATTAATTATTTAGGCATTTACCTGGTGAATTCATTTATCTGAAATTCATCTGATCTTCTTCCTAAGTGCAACAGCATAATTTATGTGCACATGCATACCACGTCCAGTATCTCTAATAGGCAAGTCCGTTTAAACATTTATTACATATTCAGAATTATGATTTAAAGAGCCCCTGGCACAATGGGGCGAAGGTAGGGTCAGTCCATGTATTTTTCTGCACGTAGGATTTGGCAGTACATCAGCATGGAGAACACCAAGGCAAGAATCTGGAGGAAGAAAATGCAGTCGCATTATATCTTAATACATGCAGTGATTATATAATAATCAGACTATATGAGTTTCAAAGTACCTGAACGATGCCAATGCAAACTCCAAACCCAAGCACTGAGGTGATGTTAGCCAGAAGCCAGTCTTTGGCCTTTTCATAGCACGGCTAAAACGCATTCAATAAAACATAATCAGGTTCAGTCAGCTGGTCATTATGACAAAATAAATTATCACCTCTTATCACCTTCAAACAGTTTATTTTGCAATAATGATTGGATGGAAGTACTGTACGTTATCTTTTTGAATTTTCAGCAGCCATTACTTCAGTCTTCAGTGTAACATAATCCTTCAGAAATCATTCTAATATGCTGATTTGGAATGAATCAAGTATTTCAAAGAGCCATATAACAAAGAGCATTACCAGATGTAAGTAGGGTTTGTTCTGGCTTTCATTTTAAGTTAAGCATATGGTTGCGATTCCCAGTGGTTGCTGGGATTTAGGAATGTGTGGTACTTAGCTGACCCTGTGACCCCAGAAACTATCTGACCTCTTCCCAGTGATGGCAGCGTCCGGTATCATCTCTGCAGCAGGACTCAGGAAGTTTGCCATTGGATGTTTTGTTGTGCCAGTCGGTGTGGTTGCTCACGCCACAGCACTTGAACTGAAGGAAACAGAACCCATGATTCACGCTGAAGAACCTCAGCCTTCATATTTGTGACTGTTATAAATTCAACTCACAATTCTCTGCATGTTGTTCCAGGATTTTTTTAGCCCTTCATTTTTGAGATAGTCTTTCATTCCCTCTCTTAGGTCATCCTTGGCTTTCTTGTCCAACTAAATGGACAAAACAGAGAGAGAAGCGGATAAACAGGAAGTTGAAGGCAAAGTGTTTTCCTGAAAGGAAAGGCTGAAATATTTGCAAGGCTCAGACATTAGTCCCTCACCTCTTCATGATACAAGCTCAAAACCAAAATCAGCGCCACTTCTGTCAGGACTAGAAACAAGAGGATCACAAAAAACTGAAAGAACCAGAAAGAACTATTAGACCACATGAATGACAACAGTATATATTTAAAACACACAGACATGGTGTATTCTGACAATATCCACATTTAGGAAAGAAAAATCACTAATGAAATCTTTTTAATATCTCAGTTGTTTATCTAAGGCAGCAATGAGATCATTTATTAACTTTTCTTCTTCTATTTCTAAGATTTTTCTCCTGAAAAAAGCCCTACTCTGCTCACATGTCTCCTCGCTCAGAACAAACATATCATTTTGGGCTCAGATTTGTCAAGATCAATGACATTCTTCGATTAAAATATTAGATCAAATATTTTTATCAAATGCACTAGTGCAAAGTATCTTGAACTGTGCTATAGACATCAATTTCATACTTCTGTACTCTCATTTGTTTCTATTTATATGAGAAACATCAGTGATAAAGATGATACTTGAATAAACATCCTTATATTCAAAATAAATAAATAGATGAACATGAAATTTTAATTATTTAATTATGCACATTGTTTATCACATAAACATACTAAAGTTGAATGGTTTGTGGTCAGTAAGTTTTTAATGGCTTTTGAACGAAGGCTGCATTAACTGATCAAAAATACAGTAAATACAGAAAAAATATTATCACAGTTAAAAATACTATTTTCTATTTCCATATATTTTAAAATGTAATTTATTTATGTGATGGCAAAGCTGATTTTTGTTTCTCAACTCTACAGTGTCAACTCTATAGTCTATAGTGTCACATAATCCTTCAGAAATCAGAAACGTCTGAGATGAAGATAATACTCAAATGAACGTCACCTTCTGGGCAGTTTTGCACACATCTGTTTTACTGATGTCAGTAAGGATCCAGGTATCTTACCGTCATCAATAGACACTTCTGCTCTTTCAGAGCACCAAGGCATCCCAGGAACCCTGTTATCATGGTGACGCCTCCAGCAACAAGCAGTAGGTTGGCAGCGGAGAGTGAAGGGAAGGACAGCGGTAGAGATGAAAACTCTGACTGTGTGAAGGCGAGCCACACCCCGACACCAAATAAACCACATCCTCCCAACTGCACAGACAAACACAGGTAAGGACAAGTAACGGTGCCATCATCATCGTGTTCAGAGAAGTCATTTCCCATCAGTGTAAAGCACTTCAGGTTGTTCTGAGGGACAATTGTAGTAGGCCTGAATGGCCTTCATAGATTTTAATTGACTAGTAGGCTACTTAATTGCATGTCCTTGCATATTTTATACACATTTTTTTAAAACAGTTAAGGCTGGAATACACTACATGATTTTAAAAAACTGTGTGTATATATATACTTGCAAAATTTTTAGAAAAAAAAAATTAGATCTCAGCATTATACACTTGGAGTGAGCATCACACCTTACCAGACTTTCAAGTCATTCCAAACACAATAAACTTAAGCAGAAACATGTGCCTCGTTGCCAGGAGACGAATGACAAATGGAACAATAAGAGTAATGAGTTCTAAAGCTGTCTCAAATAAAAAATATCAACCTGAAAATAATTATAGTCTTAGGTTAGACACGTGATTTCTTTGAAAACTGTCAACTCTAACTATTAAAAATCTGCAGACTGCATGAGTTTCGTCAAATGTAAATCAGGGGTGAGGTTGTTAGGCTATAGTTACAGCCGTTAGTTCAGTGTTTCGCTAAGCAGCGTTCCCTGGCTGTTTACTGCAAACCAGTAGGTGGCGACAAGTCACATGATTTTTTTTTTTAAGTGAGTCAATGAACCGATTCGCTGAGTGAATGATTCAGTAATTCAATCCGCAGCACTCATTCTGGAAAGCCACTGACACTGTTCTGTTGTTCAGAGATGCTAACAGCTGATACTGTTTGGACTTTGTTGGGAATTTAAGATGGAGCAACAAAGTATTTGTGTAAGTATTAAAAGGATAGTTCACCCAAAAATGAAAATTCTGTAATTAATTACTCATTACTCAAAGCATGCGTGTGCGTTCCTCTGCTTGTAAACAAGACACAGCACAATCCGTGTTCTGTGTCAGCAGCACCACAAACATATGTCGAGGTACTGCACAAAGAGAATACATTGTTGAATAAAGTTGCTATTTTTGTGTTCTTTTTTTTTGTTTTGATCATGGTAGGACCCTTGCTGTCTATGGAGGGTCAGAGAGCTCTTGGATTTCATCAATAATATCTTAATTATGTTAAGATGAAAAATGAAAGAAAGTCTTAGACCTTGTAATTCAAATCTTTTTAATTTTTGGGGGGAACTATGCCTTTAAATTATTGTTTACTGAACTGGGGCTGTATTACAGAATTTCTATTTTAATCCTTGATTTAAGATTGGAAAAGTTCTGTTTCCTAAGTGAAATTACCATGGTTACCAAATAGAATGTCTAAGTTAGGATATTTCTGTAATAGAGCCCCTGTTATTTAAAAGCAATAGCACAACAATGGCCTCATGTCAAACTCTTACGGGTTTGATCAATGGTGATGATCTACTGAATATGGTTCCACAATCTGCCAAACTGATATTCGACAGAAGAGAAAAACAGAACTAACCCAGAAGATGAGGTTGAAAATAAACATGAGGTACTTCACACAGCAGAGGCAACCTCGTGACACAGACATTCTGCATGAAAGAAGAAAGACAGGAATAGAGTCACCAAATGACGATAAACGTATTGTGTGTGCTTTTAACGTGTGTAAACTTTCACACTGTCCTGAACTGTAGCATGGAGAGGAAGTGCTGTTTCCAGACAGGAAGAAACCACCCTTGTGTTGTACTGCTGATAGCATTAACTTTAAAGCTATTATGATCCATGTCTGAAACATGTTCTTATGTAGGGCCTCTCTTATACGTTAAAGTCAACAAATTTTGTGGACTTTTAATAATATGTTCCACTTAATTTTCCATGAGCGAAAGGCAACAATCACGTTGGTGGTTATTTTGCCCTTTTTGTTCAACAAAATGTGGTTCACATGTGACCACAGAGTATATTATGGGACAAAATGTAAACATATAAGCCTCCTCAGTGTTGGGCAGCACAAGGATTTATGACCTGATTTCAATGGTATGTCAGTAATGGTTCTGGAAATTGGCACCATATGTATTTGTGAATTAAAATGAGTTCTTTAAATATTCGAACGCAGAAACCTAATCCTGCATT
The DNA here is from genome assembly GCA_004124795.1 of Poropuntius huangchuchieni. Classification (NCBI taxonomy): domain Eukaryota; kingdom Metazoa; phylum Chordata; class Actinopteri; order Cypriniformes; family Cyprinidae; genus Poropuntius; species Poropuntius huangchuchieni. The sequence goes on along the minus strand of SCHK01172436.1, from coordinate 1,247 downwards.
TAGTTTTCTTGTGATTATAAATGCCTAAAGAAGATGGAAATTAGCTTGAAGCATAACCCACAAATATTTTCTTTCTTTCTTTTTTCCAGTCCATCTTTTTATCAGTTCTGCTAGTCCACAGAAGTTGTTTTCCTGATCTAAATATGAAACACAAAATATCCTCTAAGTAAATATCTGGGTTCCATAAACCCGGGAAAAATAAATAAAATTTGTCATTGTTTTCTATGGTCCATTTCAGCACTGATCAAGTGGTTCATAAACAGTACACAAATCCTTATTTTTAATATTGCAAAATTTATATTAAACAATTATTAATTTGAAGCAAATATAGTCACTTTACCTTGATTTAGCTGGAGACAGAAGTGACTGACAGACAAGTGAAGAGTTTCTATGAACAGAGTTGAGGTTTCACTTTGTCCTGAATCCAAAGCTTCCCGTGTTGTCTTTTTGTTTCGTACTGATGAAGTTCATGAGATCTTGCTTTATTTATTCATAGATCAAAATTGTTCACATCACAGATGTGATTCCTTCAGTTCTTCTGGTTGTTAATGACTCTTCATAAGGTGCAAAAAACCATAAAGGTTGAACTTGAAATATTGGTCTCGCAGTTTTGTGGGATACAGAATTCTTCATAAAAGCTTTTCTTTCTTTGTTGTTTAATTCCTTGAGACTCCTATCATATCTCTCCCGGATTTCTCTTCAAGATCCAAGATTATGTTTTCTTTTTTAGGTAACAAACAACGTCAAAGTATTTGTTTGCTTGTTAGTGTGTTCCCTCAACCCTAATTACTAATTTCTGGTTCTCCCTGGCTTTCTATCTTTTCTATCAGCTATTTTCCTCCCTCTCTTGTTCCAAATAACTTCCAGATGTAGTTATCAGCCCTCCCCTCTCACTCTTTCCCTCTCTCCTCCTCCCGCTGGTCTCCAGAGAATCCATTCTTTTCCAAGACCCTCCTCTCCTGAATCTTTCTCCCTCCCCATTTCTCTTGGTTTTGTCCAAACAATCCTGATGGATGTGGCCAGCAACGCACATTTGAGGCTTTGCAGTTCTCTCTGTGTGTCTTTCTGTTTAGACTGGAGATCTTTAATCTATTAAACACAATACTAACCCTTTGTAGAACCAACAGAAACACTTTTTTGTTATTAACATTTGTAGTGGAATTTATTAATGTGATTTAAGGGGAGTAGGGAACGTATTCATGTATTTCTATTATCACACACACCTACACACACACACACACACACAC
>SCHK01172378.1:7272-19830 GCA_004124795.1 Poropuntius huangchuchieni | reverse complement strand
TTTACTAACCCTCATGTTATTCCAAAGCTGTTATTTCATCTCTGGAAATTTTTTTGTGTATTTGAATATATTATATATGTCAATGTAAATCTATCAACTTTATATTACAGGTCTTTAGTCTTGTTTATGCCAAAACTCCCTTTGAGAGTGAGACGGACTACATACTTAACATTATAAAATTTAGGCCTGGCCTATAATATTATGCATGCCGTTAATAATAGATTTTTCTATTTTAAAATAATAATTATTGTTATTGCACATGACTTTTTATATTTTTACTTAATACTTAATACAATCACATTGTACAAATTCATACAAAATCATCAAATAGTAGGTTTTCTCATGAGATCATAGCATTTGCTTTTAAAAACAAACAAAGAATTATTAAATGATTGACTAAATTAGCAACAGCACTAACAAAAAACTGTTGGAAATGGTTAAAGCATGGCATTTAAATAGCTTTGAGTATCATAGTTTATGAATATGGTAATTCAGTAGCATTTTATTTAGCAAAGTACCAAATGCACTTCCATTTGATATGATCACTGTACCTTGCCACTATCAACTGCTGTTTTTCTAAGAAAATTTGTCTCAGCTCTACAACGTAAGTATACTAAAATTAGAGTGAGTTCAGGGGAAATTCCGCTCAGCAACATTACTTTACTCCATTTCTCTGTTAGTGTTGTCACACAGTACAGTGTACACAAGTACATCGATTTTCAGGTCAGTTCATTCATGCATTCAGAAAAGTCTTGATTCCTGTGGTGTGACGATCAGCAATAGGAAAAGACAGTTTGGGAATTCAGATGATTTTTTTTAATATAAAACTGAGCATTATATCAATAAAAAAGTCACTCAATAAAATAAACTGAGTGAATTGTTTCCAGTGTATATTTATTATGCCGATATTACAGGAAAGCATTTCTACTTCTTTGGAATCTTAGAATCGGAATATTTGTTTTCTTTGCCTTGTTCACCTCTGAGTGCATTCGGAGGGCAACAGACATCCTCTTTTAGGGTGCATTAGGACCTATGAAACATGTACTTTGCCTTGTACTGACTACTAAATGCAGAGCTATGCTTATCGCATGGAAGAGCAAGAATCAAAATAAAGCAAAACAACTGTGTGGAAACACAAGGGAGTGTGTGCAAGCACCAGGAAGATCTTCAACTTCTACTGCGTTAATGTGTCTAAACAGAGACTCCACCGTTCTCATTTGCTCCCTGTACAAGTCATCCCTGACATAATAAGAGGAATGGAAATAACAATTCTACTAAAAATAGTGCTTTGTTTACCATAGGCGATTTTCTGACTCTTAAAATGCTGTTTTCGAAATTTAGGTCATTCTTTTTGAAGTCACTCAACCAGCTGACACGTTCTGGTTTGCAGCCGGGTGTGAAATTAAGATCCATTTTCAAACTCAAATTAGGATGTGAGCTAATACACAAGTATCCCATTTTCTCATATGCAGCCTCCTGAGTCTGAACAATTATCCATCCAACCCGTCCAATTAAAAAAACCTCAGAATTTATGCTGAAAACATAAGTTTTGAACAAAGACTCTGTATTAAATAATGATGAGGTGAGGGGTTAATAAAGCTGTATCTGTTGATTTGGCAGTTTTTGGAGCTTGTTGAGTGGGGGGGAGCAGCGGGTGGGGTGCGCTCCCTCTCCTCTGACCTTTTACAACTTGCGTCCTTGTCACAACATATCTCCTCTCGCCGATGACCTATTAAACTCCCCTGGCCTCAGTCATTCAGCTGCGCTACTGTCAGTGTGCGTGCCTGCCTCTGTGGACACTAAATTACTCCATCCAAAGTAGGACACGTATAATCCTCCCATGCTGTATCTCAACATGCCAGCCTGCAGGATAAATAAATAAACGCAATCTCTGGAAATATTACACAAACACTGAAATCTGCAGCTTTAGAGCATTTAGAGTGGGGAATCATGAAAAGACCTGTCAATCATAACTGAATAGCGGCAATAATTCTGATTAATTTAATCTGAAAGTGAAATGTACACTATGTGTTGCTATGTTTTTAAAAATAAATAAATATATCCATTTGGAGTGTGTGTGTGTGTGGGGGGGGTATTTTAAAAATGAATTACATATAATAAATATATATTACATTTAAATACATAATTATGTAATACAAAAAATGTCTTTAAATCACAAACAAAAAACCTTTCACAATTTATCTCTGTCACAAGTATCACTGTGTATGTAACAATTCTATTTTATAAGTAGTTTACAAATATTAATTTAATTATTAGATTATATTGTAATATAGTAAAATGATATTAGTTATATTTATATTAAATTGTTATAATTGTGTAACAATTTAAATATATGAACATTTGCGAAATAGACTACGCTATGTAATATTATTCATATAATAATAAAAAATAATATATTTTACACAGTTATCATAAATATGAATGTAATTATGGAATTAATTATATTTCTATTAATAAATTAGAATATAATATGCCATATTAATATTATATATGTAAAAACTTAAACATATAAAACAGACTGTCAAGTAATCATAATACATCTATTTAAAAATATTTTATAAATATGAATATAATTACTATATTGTCAAATAATATAATAAAATTAAAAGTCGAGTGGAGAGCAATTTAACCTGACTTGCGTGATGAAATCTTTAAAAAAAAATGTGAAAAAAACTTGAAAAAAATTTTAGTTTTTTAAAATTTATTTCCAATAAATGCACAAAGCAAATAAGGCCTACCAAAACTCTGATGTTAATTCCTTATGCTCGAGAAACCCCAGTTTGTTTGCAGTCAATGTGTGGGCCATTTTAATTGTCCGACAAATATGATCAATTTCCTGAGGATAAACACCCTGGGCTATAACATTTCTATCCTTTAGTATCCATTTCTATACTTTATCCCCACCCTCTCTTTTTTCTTCATTCTGAATGGTCGGCGACTCGCCCTTCACTGCTTGGCTCCTTCTCTTTTTTTTTCTCCGTCAGAGTTTGCGTGCCGTTTTATAATGTTTTCATTGATGTCAAGACCTTGGTATAAAACATGACTAGCACTGCACTAATTCTCCCTGCGGTCCCCTGTGTCTTCCCCGGGCTTCCTCCTTCAGCGAGTGACACAGCTGCAGGACTATTTACCCTACGCCTTATTTCCCCTTTATCTTAGATGTCCCAGGATGTCAAAGGCTGTGAATTTAATATTGATTTTATAAAGTACTTTTACTGTAACATGTCAGCTTGGATTAGGCTCAAGCGCTCCACAGCTCGAGCAGTGAGCCGGGTTTGCACGCAATGTGGCTTTGCTGGGGCTCTCACTGAGCAGCTAACTGGAGCGAGTGCTTTATTTATTAAAGCGACAGTGTGCTGTGAAAGCAAGGACAGCACACAGCTCCCAGCGATCGGCCCGTCTTGTGTACACAGCATCGGTGCTTTGTGTATACATTAGGCTTGGCAATAGAAACTGATCGGAGACATTTCGTTTGCTGATATGTAAACAGACCGATGCGTTTATAGATTGTCTTGAGCCCCAGTGGCACGGTCCTGGAGCAGGGAGAGCGGAGCCCTTTACACCTTGTCCTTCCCCCAGCCTCGTACCCTGCTCGCTCCCCCCTGAAGGGTTGACGTGAGTGAGAGATAGCGAGGTATTTCCACACCCTTGATACTCAAAATGTCAGCTTGGAGATGTCTGCTTGTTACCACACTAACTGTATCAACACATTCCCATGATCCAACACAAACAGCAGATCCCGAGGGTGCGTGTACAAAAAATATACTGGGGAAACTCTTACATGCTCCTTATTACTCTTGAAGAAGTACTTAAGAGCTTGCGGGGGAGTTTTAACTATAAACCCTAGTGCATAACTATAAACACACCTTTTATACATTCATAAAACACTTAGTTCTTAAGGCCTTAATCTCTCTCAGATGTAATGAATCACGTGTGTTTTTCAGAATCAATTCCAGGCGATTTAGACAAGTGTAAATAACTTAATACAGCATGACTGGGTTTATATTTTTTTTAATTAAAGCAAATTTTTCTTTAATATTGAGTAATTGCCATCCCAGTTAAGAGGCTTCTGACTGACTGTGTTAGCCCACCCATTACGTGAACTTCAGAGGTATTTTATATATGTGGAGAAGTTGTAGTATGCATCAATGGGTAACTAAACTGAGGCCTGAATGTACAGTACTTCTGTAAATCACTATGCTGAACTACTGCTGCTGTTTCAAAACCTTCTGAAAATAAACATTGTCCACAACAGGTTATTTCAGTCTTTTACATGCCACGGACCCCCAAATACCCATAGGCAAGAGACCCCCATCCTAAAATTGAATAGGCATGTATATAGTGTCTTTTTTTTTTAATTTGTCATTTTTATTTATTTATTCTAATTTTATTTATTTAATTTCAACATTTGTTATTTTAATAATTTGTACATTATTTCACAATTGTTTTTTTTTTTTGTTTTTTTTTTACCTTTCCATGGGACCCCAAGCACTCACCTTGAAAACTCTTGATGTACATGCTGAAAACACCCTTGAAAACATGCTGTTTAGACTAAAACCAAGACAAGTGAGAATTTTGAAATTACAGGTAAAAATAAGAGGCCTGTTACACATTGGTCCTAGATCAATTACATAAGTGTGTCTACTATAAAAAATGTAAAATATTCAACAAAAAAATAGTGTCAAACACACATGCACCATATTTTAATAAATGTATTCATGTTGTTTTTATATGTTTTTATGGCATGAAAAACTTTTATACAATTTTCAAGAAAAGTTTAACTTTAATGATTCTAAAAATATCAAGTAAAAACTGATAACATATTTTCTTTACACCTTGAATATATTTGAGTGTACACATTATTTCCTAAAAAAAAGTTTACAAATATATTTTCAGTATATTCTTTTTTTAAATAGAGTATAATGAATTGTTGGTTTCAACATTATTGCAAAAAGGTCACACCATGTGACATTTTACAACCTGAACAAACCTTGCCATAAAAAGGCTGAATTCTCCACTCGAACTACAGTGAATCTTTTATTATTTTACTTAATACTGTATGTCTCTACAAGTGCAACATCTGAGTAGAATATGCAAACTATTTAACGTCACATTGTGTTTGGTTTCAAGCAAAGGTTTGGCGACAAATAAAAGGCGTGATTTAACAGTAGATCTCGTACATGATACCGAGTTTCACACTTGGCCAGATGTAAGCCGTACACCTCCTCATGACTGCGCTGATGGAAACAGTGTTTGACAGACACCCTCGCATCAACAATGGCGCAGAGAAAAGAGGAGAGAGGAGAGATGTCCCCATGCCCTCCACATTCTGTGTTTGTTCTCTGGAGCGTGTTGTATTATAAACACATCCAATTTGGGAAAGCAGACAAGGAAAGGAGGGGTGCTGTTGGGAGCTAGGCCGTTCTTCGCTTACCCATGCTTCATTACTCCGTAGCCCAAACTGTTCACCGACCCGCTCACCCTGGATTGCTCCCATGGCATGGGGAGACCAACACTGCCTAATAAGGGCTTGAAGTAGGGAAGTCATTGGTTAATCCAGGCAGGAATTCCAGCAGGGCATCATAGGAGTTGGACAGCTCTCCATGGCATGAGCTCTGATCCGTATTCTTCCCTTCATTAGCATGGGGCCTGAGGAACCTGGCAGAACAAATTAATCCACCTGCAGGCCCCCCTACCATGCTAAGACTCTCCATCTTGACAGAGGCCGTCATGGAAGGCGCATTAATGAGGAGCTCCTGCATACCTTCGAAAATTAATCTCGGAGAGAGAAAAAAAAATCAAGAGGTGAAACTTCTAAGACAGTACATACATTATGAACATATGAAGTCAATCTGCACCAGTCACAGTGGAACAGAATGGAGGAAAAGACGTATCCGGTATCTAGCAGAAGTAACCGGTGACCCCAGGGCCTCATCTAGGGCCCCTCACAAGCCCTACCACCTGACGGGCCAACTAAAACTCTCAATATTTCATTAAAGCAATTAAGCCTCCCTGGACAGATGCTCCCCGTTGACAGAATCACTCACTGTTGAAAATGTCTGCACTGTAATCTGTTGCTTGAGTGAAACCATTAAAAGAGCATGAAAACAATTGCCCTGTTTGCACCGAGTCCGCGCCCAGCCCATGGCTCAAAGCCGCCCGTGTCATGTCGCATTAACGGTGCGGCTCACTTTCGGCGGTTTTTGTAGGTGAATTTAACCACATCACACATGACAAAAAACGTGTCTCTGTAATCCCCCAAAAGCTCTTTAATAATGTAGTGGAATTCAATTGAACGGCCTGGAAGACAAGCCCTAAAATACAGCACGATGAGGGGAATGACCTACGGCTGCGAGGAGCAAAGGAAATATCTAATCCCATTAGAAGACTGTTGATCCAGCCTTAACTAAGGCTGGCATTTCTAACACTTGTGTTAGTTCCAAGAGGTTCAAACGCTGATCTGGAGGTCTGGAGACTACACGCATCACTTTGTTTTTATGAATGTGCTGCGATGGAAGGGCTAAACAAAAGTTTAAAACCTTTGTACAGAAATATATTGTGGCTCATTACCACAAAATCTAATTTTAACTTGGCCAACAAGCAAAAATGGGGTAGAGTGAGTCACTTACGATAGAAGTGAATGAGGCCAGTTTGTGAACTGACGAAAATGAACAAAATACTCGGTAGTACAACCATGAGATGTAAGTAATATGATTTTAGAATTTTAAAATGCTTTTCTTGCTAAAAAAAAAAAGCAGTGTAATTATAGTCATTTGAACAGGGACTCATTGGCGCCCTCTAGCTGTAGGAAATCAAGGGACCCTATAAACTGCCCTGGTTTATATATATATAAAAAAAAAAATTCCTTTACAGGTTAAATAATAATTAAGTAATGACAGAAGAATGAATGTTAGTGATTTTATAAAATTATAAGCTTCGCATTTCTGCTTTTAAATCCTTCAGAAATTGGCCCCATTCACTTGTATTGTAAGTGGTTCCCAGCAACCTCACTTTTTTCTTATGGAAAGGCAAAGTCAAAATTATTATTAATATTTTTTGTAATAAATCAACATTAGCACACAAATGATGCTGATTGAGATTAAAACGTATTCACCCCTAATATAAGGGTGCATATCAGTATTGATTGACAAAATAGGCACTAGGACAGGTACTGTTTTTTTCTGAGAATGTATGTCAAAACAATTGCTTTGCAAAGTAGTTCAGAAAAATAGTTATGATTATACTGTGTTACTAAACTGATATTAAAACACTTTGTAATAATACCAAAACCAGAAAATATTTCTAAGGTTTGAAGTGTGTCCAAGATGATAGTAGGCTCACAAATGAAGATACTAATACTGTAAGCACATGGCACCTTATATCAAAAGCCAGATTATCCTGAGCAGTGCTTGCAGACTAGTGGAGCGAACTTAACATGACCTCCACCTCCCCCAGCAGCGTGCGCCCCCATCACTCCCCAGCTGTGCATGTGCAGAGGGAATGGTCTTAAGACGAGTCCCCATATATAATGCATAACTGTGTTGGGCCATATTTATGGAGCATTTACGAGTATGCAAGCACAGGACAGAAATGTAGCTTCCCTCAGACATGCAAGCATTGGGTTTGACTGATTTTTGCATGAATGGGTGGGGAAATATGATAAGCACATTAATTTCTGTCATGATAAATAAATAAATACAAGAAAAAAGCAAGGAGAAATCTGTTCCTAGAGACAGCTAGGTTTCAGAAACAAATAATTAAATTCAAGAAAACCAGTCAAAAGCTCTGAGATAAAATTAAACATGCATGCCTCGCATGTTCCAAAAACATTGGTGCATTTCATATTTTCATGCATGAAATGTCTAGTCGTTCTATGACATTGAAATGCTCAGACTTGTTAAAAAAATAAATATGAGCAGGTTAACATGAAAGACGAGAGCTTTTGCTGTTGCCAATGGTTACCTATACCAGGACAAACACATACATATTGGGTTATTCACTCTATTAGTTTCTAGGCAACATGTTTCTGGACTGCATTTCAACCTGTCACACCAATGTTCTCGAAGCAGACAACAAACAAATACACATACTGCTTCTCTGTCAAGGGTTAATAAAAACAGCATCAGCTGCATTTGATATTTAAACATTAAATCTATATTATGTACATGTTTATTACTAATTTGTTCTACAGTGTTCATAATAAGAGCGGGGGCACATTTAGCTTGTTTAGCTTTGGCTAAAGCATGTTATATGAACTATAAAAACCAATGAAGGTCTATAATATCTGGAGAAAAATAATGGATTGATATTTTCAATCATGTAATTGGCATAAACATCATTTACCAGAAGGGGCTAATTGGAACGTGCTAACCTTGAAAACAAGCTTGTCAATGCATTTTGACAGTAATCTATCACAAATCAAAAATATCACAGCAGCGCTGGCTAAAGACATTTTTATCCTTCGGCTTATACTTACACACTAATGTCTTCAATTAAACCTCTGTCAAGATAAATCAAGGTTTAAGAGCCCAATCAACATATAGTGCATTTAAGACAAATCCAATAGTTGTTTTCTAACAGATCAAGTGAGCCATCTGATGAGAAACGCATAGTTTTAATTTAAAAAAAAAACCTGTTTCTGATGGTTGAAATAAAGCATTGAGTCTCCCATAGTGAATCTTTAATTGGTTATATGTTTGTCTATGTGTTTTATTTCCCTCTTTCGTATTCTCTTGCTCTGTGTGTGTCTTTCACACATACAGGATGACTCCTACATGATCATTAAACATGACCACTTTTCCCATTGGTCTTTGTTAGATGTACACTGGCCCCAAACAAGTATGAACCCTTAAAAAATAAGAATGTAATTGCATTACATAACAAGATATTTAAAAAATGGCACTTGCTTTAAAGAAGAACCAAACTACAATACTTCAAGCAAAACATTACAAGTTTGAGTTTAAAATTATACAATACTGTTTTAACAACTGGGACCAGATGGTTCTAAAAAAAAATAAATACTTATGTAGCTATACTAGGAGAACCCATATCCCAGACACTGTTTGAGGAAAGGGACGGCTGGTTCACTGTTGCTAAAATCTTCATGTGACCCCCTCATGGTACGGCTAATCCAGGTCTTGACATCCTCGAAATCCCTGCTTCTCTGTTGGAGAGAGAAGCTACATAGTCAATCACTTAATCACAGGAAATCCACAGGAACTCTCAAATATGTATTTACTAACATTGTCTAATCCCTTTAATGATGGGTTGACCCATGTCCTGCAGCTGATGTGATTTGCGGCTTTGTGGTAAAGTTCGGTGAACTTTTGCTTGTCCTAAACTCTTATTCATGCACATGGTCATGTTCTCAGGGGCTCAATGCAGACAAAAAGTGAATAGTTAGCCATAGCGAAGCATGAAATTAGAACATGAAGAGATGTATGTTATTTGGGATGAAGACTGGTCAGATGTTATCATTTAAAACAGTAGTTAACCTGGCTTGACTGTAGTAAATAAATTAATAAAATTTTATATAATATTATAAAAGTTATTATTACTATAACTTAAAATATTATTAAATATATAAATACTATATTTTATATAAATAATATCACACTTACTCAACACTTACTGTTGAGCCATGCTGTTAAAATGAATCTGGTCTTTTCATTTAAACATTTTGACAAAATATTAAAGCTGAAGTTCTAACAAATTAAAGCTGAAATTAGTTAGCTACTATTGCCTTTGGGAAATAATTCTCTCCTTTGTCTTCAGGGAATGTGCAGGTGCTAACATGCATGCCTAATTGACTAGATAAAGCTATTAATTATGGAGGAGATGAATGATCTCACTTTCTCTGGTCTGCTGCTTATGGCGATGAATATGTTGTATATGAAAAACCATTCTTTTTTCTTTGCTTATTTTCCTATCCTGCCTTCATCCTGTCTTCTAATGAGTATAAAAATTCTAGAATACACATTTAGCAGTAAAATGTCCATTTTGAACTGGTCATTGGTCCGACGTCTCTCTCTAATGACTCTTGATAGTGCACCGTAACCTTCATAGCAGCAACAAAAAAACACCAATCCGAGATTCCTTCCAGAAACGGTTGCTATGAAACCCATTTTAACCGTATAATTCATTTACACACTGCATACAAATATGTGGACAATTAACCCCTTTTGTTTGCATAATAAATTTGTATATTTAATGGGAGCTCATCCACATGTGCTCCACAAGCTCGAAGAACACAAAGCGGCCGCATTGTGCAAAGCGCAACGCCCCATCCACTGCAATCATGCCCTGCTACCTGATTTCAGCACAGAGCCAGAGAAGGAGGATAAATTACCCCTAGCACAGCACAGAGCTTTAATTATAGCCTTGCAGACAAGAGAAAAGCTCATTGATGTGTAGATGAGGATGGACTATGCATGTTGCACTGAAAGAACCCATGTTTTGGTGATTCTCTATCAAAAGAACAGCTGGGTTGCCATTTTCTCTCAAATTAGATTTCACCAAAGCAATGCAATGTGAAACTAAGAGACGCAATTTCAAAAGTTATTTTTCTTGTTTGTTGAGTCATAAGAGCAACAGGAAAAGTCGTTCTTGAATTATGTTAGTTGGCAAAAACGGGAAAGGAAGCAAACATCCCAATCATCTGCGCTAGGTTCAAAGGTTGAATTGAAACGCTCTTAAATGAGACCATTTTCCTGCTCAACCTTTTCAGACCCGGTGGCAGAATAACGTTCACAGAAAGATCCAGCTCTTGCATGCAACAACGTGAATTAATAATTTCGTGCATTCAAATGACACAAGCGATATTTTAAAAAAGGAAACAAAGAACTAAATCAGGCGTGTTTAGGTTAGTCGATGCAGCTATAAAGTGAGGGAATGCTGGGTGAAAGTGTTACCTGTGTCTGTAGTCGTGGTGCTGCAGTCCTGGTCATGGCGATCCAGCCTCTGTTTGTTTTCAGAGCGCTTTTAAAAAAGATTGTGTGGTAAAACATTGGGTTATTGATACCCCAGCATGCCTCAGAGAGAAAAAGGCTCCACCCAGTAGTGAACCCTGTGACCTAAGGGTGATGAGAAACGAGAGACCCCCCCCCATCCCATCTCACACATACACACACACACAAACACACACACACACACACACACACACACACTGACATATTTGTGTCTTAATTTTATGACAGCTTTTTACATACATAAATAATGAGAAATAACTTGTTTGGATGAACAGTAATCCTCATATAGACATTATTCAGCATGGTAAACAAATACAAAATTGGATAAATGGCATAAATCTGAAAATGATTTAACTCGCAAGCAAACAAACCATCATTAAATATATCCAGCAGCTCAAGTCGTGCTAACAAGACTAATGAGCATCTATGATACGAAATGGTGCACATTTCCAAAAGAATGTTTTCAAGTGATTATATATGTTAGCAAAACTTTAGACAATCTGACAGACGGGAAGAAAGAAATCTGCAATTCTCTTATGCCTCAGTGCCACTCTCGCCCCGTTTTTTTTTCACATTTCTGATTAGCAGACACATTTTATCACTCTGCAGACAACTCAATTTTCATTTTGGGAGGGGAGACGGAAAGGGTGACAGCCCAGGGCCTTTAAGGCAGCTCGGGGACCCCGGCGAGCCCAGCGCTGAAGCTGATAATTAGACTTCCCTGAACCACAGGTCAAAGAGACAGAATTATTTGGCCTGTGTAGACAGCAATTTCCTCAAGCCACACGAGATGAGATATCACAAGCTGTTATACATGTGCACCAGGAAGCCTCGAGAGTGGGGTCAGAGTCAATCCTATTCCCTACAGAAATTCGTATATTGAAAGGGCAGCTAACTAGGGACCATGATCATTTAATTTGACTTCTTTCAGGGGACCGTGTTCCTCAGCCATCAATTTCGAGGACTGGTTTGCAGCTCTTATATACCCTGATAATAATACCCAGGGCTTTTTGTCTGGAGAAGAGAGCTCTTCATCAGGGTTGGTGGTCATGTCGATTAAACGTATCAAAAGTGACAGAATATAATGAAAAGGTTGCTGTCCCTGGTGTAAGCTCTATCACTATCAAAAAAAAGAGAGAGAGAGAATCTGGGGACTTTTCAGAGTTGCGTAGGAGTGTGGGATCAGGAATGCATTACACTTCCTCAGAAACATTCAAGACGAACCTTCATATGCTCCCATCAAACACTGTTTCATAAATGCCTGCCTTTCCACCCTCTCTATAACTGTGAAGACACATATTCCTGCTTCTGTGCTTTTAAAAATAAAGAGTCCAAGGGGTTGTTTGCAGTCATGCCATAGAAGAACCATTCCGGGTTCTCTAATAAACCTCTTAGTGAACAATTCTTAAAACAACTTTTTTTCAGAATTTGAAGCACATTTTAATAATCTAAAGAAGCTTTTTCCTCTATAAATCACCTTTAATCTTAAAAATAAAAGTGGTTCTGAAGAACCTTAAACATTCATCAAACCTTTCAAATGCAGAATTTTTTTTTTTATATATAGTTAAAC
>SCHK01172339.1:13677-24289 GCA_004124795.1 Poropuntius huangchuchieni | reverse complement strand
TCACTGAAATGAGTTTTGGAAGTTTTAGACTCTCTCCTAACAAATATATAGAATTTGTCCTTTGCCTATTACCCATTTTTAAAAAAATAGCTGCCAGAGACATTACCAAGAAGGCTGGCGAATAAAGTTAATTGTCTTAAAGAGACTGGCCAGAATCAGTCGGATCCAATCCAGTATTTCAAATACATCATGCAGCATTTGTGAGGTTAGAGAACTTTCTCATTCAATCTCTCCCTCTCTAGCAGATATAATTTCCCTATGGATTAATTAAGGACCTAATGACCTTTCACTGCATGTATGTCCCATAAAGACAAAGCGCAGTGTTAAGACAATCTGCAGTCGATATGTGGTCTCGCAAGCTGTGGTTACATCACCAAATTGCTCTGCTAGTGCTAGGAAAAAATTTATATGTTGCATATGGCAACAACACAACCACTCTCAGTTTTTCAGAAGATGCTGCAGGTAAATGTTTAAGTTGGCCACTGTGTGAGAGAGCCGGCTTGGTATCACAGGTACTAATACGTGTTTATCCCAGGGCTCATACCTTTGATGTAGTCTCGGATTGAGGAGTGTCATCATCTATTAATATACTCGTAATATGTGGCCTGTGAAATGCCATCTTACCGCTTCGGAGCTGTTTACTTGTGATTGAGCTCCAAGAGACATCTTTTGTTATGTAAATCTATCCCACAGCATGATATTCTGCCACAGATTCAAGGTTATTACAGCACATATTCATCCTTCATCATTCATTGCTGTGCTAGGACTGCTTTTATTCACTGGTTAAAAGAGCATCATGAGAATCTCGAAGACCGCATTAGACAAAGATGATGAAATATACAATGCAAAGAGATGTTAACAATCAAAAGTCAAAAAAGATTGATTGCATGCTTGGATGCTTCAGATTAGCACTTTCTTCAGTGTCCTTGAAATGAAAGAGCTTGCAAAGTTACTTCTGTCATTTAGAGATGCGTGACCTGCATACATCTGACTCTGTTCTGGAAATTATTCACACACACACTCGCATTTTGGAGCTAAATGGGCTTTTCTTACACTAAAGCTTGTGAGAAACAAAGTCAGTTAAGTTATTATGGCAATTAAGCTATTATAAGCCAATTTTGCCGTATTTATTGTACAGCTGAAATAGTGGCAGAACTGGAAACACAAACCGTTATCAGGTTGAAACATTAGATGCATTTCGCTCGAAAATTAGATTAGGCTTGGAACAAGTGAAACTATTTTAATGCTTCGATTTTTAGTTGAGAAAAAGTCCAACAGCAATTTGTTTTTGTAGCTTCGAGAACAGAGACCTAATGCTGTTAACTCCAGACCAATTGATTCCATTGAGTTATGTTGAGAAAATGTATTGGCTCAAGCGAAATTCACACATTAATGGAAAGTGATGAAAAGTCATTTCTATGCAAATGGTGTTGACAAATGCATTCTATATTTCCTGCTTATTGTGAAGATCTAAATTGCTTTGCCTCACTCTTATTGAATTGAGACCTAAATTATCGTTTAATCTAGTTGTGCTGTGATCTATTTTCATGGGCACTGCTTTAATTGGTTGTTATTGCGTTCTGTTGGCTTCAACAGCATGCATGAGTATTGAAAGGATATTTCTCCATCAATAAACAGCTTTTCTTTTCCTCCTCCCCCACCCATGAAAGCCATTAAATAGTCCAGTCCATGCTCTCCTGTGAAGCGTCATCAGCGTGAAGGAAGATGGGAGGATTACCAGATTAGATTGACTTCAGAAATGCACAGCAGCACCATTTTCTCTTTTGAAGTGTGTCATAGTGTCTCTTATTCCTCCTGAACAGCATAAATCCTCCGCAAATCAAGAAAAAAACACTTGCTCCATGTAATAGAACAGTTCACTGTGGATCAGTTCCATTACAGCCAAGACCTGAGGCTCGTTTCTTGAATAAACAGGCCATAACCATTGTGCTTCTCTTTATACTTCATAGTGCTTCTCTTTCATGCTAGATGCAATGAAATGAACAATAGCCACTGTTACCTGTCAGACTTCAGTCATTTGCAACAAAAGGTTGCCTACAATGAGATAGCGTCTCTGACAGTTGCTTCTATTTTCTGTGATTGACATTGTCTGTGGTGACAGGGGGTGGCATGTCGAGGATGGGAGGACAAGGCTGGATGTCACAATCCATTGCTGTCATCTCATTGTGAATGGAGACACAAGACAGTCAAATAGACACGCCAGCGCTGAAATGAACATCATAAAAGCCTGCAGGCAATGTGTCAGCCATTTTGATTACAATGTAGACTGTTAAATCTAATAAGTTGCCATGTTGCTTTTTGCCTTGTTGTTTGTCATGCATCAGGATGTTTTGTTTATGCCATCAGGTGATCTGGTAAATCTACAGATGGGAATATGCCTGAAGCAAATGAACATCAACAGAATGAGTCTTCAGTCAATCATATTGTTAATGGGCAAAAATGAAGATGGATTTCACAGGATCTTCATTCACAAGCTGACAATTAATTGTCATTTTAAACAATATTAATTTAGTTGTGTTTTACGTTGATCAACAGAACAAAAATCATTTGGCAGCAGTTCCCATCAATGTATATAGTCTGCATACTCAGATATCTTAGATGGCGTTTAAAAAAATCTGCAAATTATATAGGCTACAAAAAATGTTCCTGTATTTGATGAACACACCACCTTTTATTGGAATTTTATTGGAAGTGGTGCTAGTCTTTATTGAACAAATTCCACATCTGTTAATTGTTAACATATGAAAAAAACATGTTAATAAACCAAACTTTGTTTTTAATATTATTTTCAGAATCAAAATGCTTAACATAAAATAAGAATGGGGAAGTATTTATGATTATAATAAATTCAAGCACAAAAATAAAAACATCAATGTTGTCTATTAGTGTTGCACGCTAAGTAATAACTTCTAAAAGCCCACGTTTTTATTTAGTTTGGAAATAAACTATATGCTTGAAAGCTTAAATTCGAAATTTGTTTTCCTAAAGAAGTCAAGAAGTAAATAAGGTAACACTTTCATAATAAGGTTCATTAGTTAACATTAGTTAACTACATCAGTTTACATGAACTACGAATGAACAATACTTCCACAGCATTTATTAATCTTAGTAAATGTAAATTTACTAATGCATTAGGCTATTAAAATCACAAGGTGTGCTTGTTAGCCTAACATTAGTAAGCTAATGCACTGTAAATTAACATGAATTACGAACGACCGTATTTTCATTAACTAACATTAACAAAGATTAATAAATAGTGCAGTAAATGTAGGCTATTATTCATTGTCTGTTCATGTTAATTAATACATTCACGTTAAAAAAAACAAAAAAACATTTATGTTAACTATTTGCCTTGGAAGCATTTGGGCAAGTTTTAACAAAACAAACGTCTAACAGTCAAATATGTGAATATTTGCTGCTATCGCGCATAAAACAGACAATAATGCAAGTGATTCCTCTCTCGCTCTGTAGTGCGCAGGTGGGGAGGGAGAAATCTCAGTTTGAAGTCTCAGTCTTCCTCATTTCAGCGGACTACAGCAGCGTCCGTCGGACCATCAGCTCAGTCCCATCATTCGATGCAGTTTTGAGTAATCATAGCACCTATACGGATTTATTGCACTCCAAACTATGCACGTGACCAAAACAATGACCTGTTGTTATTTTTGGCACTGTTCTCTGCGCTGAACGACTGAAGAATCCCTATATATAGGGAGCATCATCTCAGGGAACGGACTCTCTGGCGGAGCGCAGGACGGGATGGGATCGCAACAGCGCGTTTAGGAAACGGGAATGGCAAGTTTAAACGTCCATGGACTGCGGATGCTGGCCAAAAAACACGCGAGGGACGGCTTTAAAGGAAGTTTAAAAAGTAATAATCTGCAATAATTCAATAATCGGCTGTGAATGAACTGCTCTGTCTGTGGCGGACTGTTAATTCTTCACATTAAGCAGCGCTGGTTCTTTGGGCACAATGAAATCTATCTTCTACACGCGCTTTTTCATCCTTCTTCCGTGGATCTTGATAGTGATCATCGTGATCGACATCGATACGAAGAGGCTGTCTGTTCGGAACACGGCCAGCTTTTATTTGTCTCGGCTGGGAAACGTGCAGCAGCGGCAGGTCGTCAGAACGACTCGCACCAGCAGCAGCAGCAGCACCAGCACCAGCACCAGGAGCACCAACAGCGGGAGTAACGCCACATCTCTCCCGGTCATTTATGCCATCACTCCTACTTACAGCAGAGCGGTGCAGAAAGCAGAGCTCACCCGCTTGGCGAATACGTTCCGCCAGGTTCCGCAGTTCCACTGGATCGTGGTGGAGGACTCTAACACACACACGGAGCTGGTTTCTCGGTTTCTCGCCCGGTCTGGTCTGCGATACACTCACCTGAACGTGTTCACCCCGCGCAGGTTCAAGCGGACAGGGATGCCCCGAGCGACCGAGCAGAGGAACTTAGCGCTCGGCTGGCTGAGAGGACATCGCTCGTCCAAAGATAAAGGAGTCGTTTTCTTCGCCGATGATGATAACACTTACAGCCTTGAGTTATTTGAAGAGGTAAATACGACTTCTTGAGACGACCATTGGCTTAAATCTACTTAGACGAGTAAGGATTGATATGAAATCTGAAAAATTAAGTAGGCTATACTCGGTTAGAAAAGCAATGACTATAGAAATGCTAGGCTACACTGCAAATTGTGGCAACTAGACAGAGATATGGCTGGGGTTCTCAAGAAACTTCTGCTGGTTCACACTGGTTCAAGTCATTAGAGCTCACCTCCATGAATCTATGACATTTTGTTTGTTAGATATGGCTGGGATTTGCTTTACGGTTGCTAGGGTGTTGCTATGATCTGCTTGTTGGCCCGGGTCCAAAAAATCCAACTCTAGGGTCTCGCCCCCATACGTCTGACCCATTGAAAAGGGTCATGCATGTCAACTCAAATGGTGCAGGATAAGTTATTTTTTCCCTCAAGAAGCAGCACATTAATATATGCTCGTCTTATTTTTTCCCATCAGATGGAATACACAAAACCCAACAGAAATAAATGTATAAGTGGGGAGTGTAGATCTACATGCTTTACAAAGTGTGATATACACTTGCCTTGAAAACCTGCACTTTAAATTTTTTAATAAAACTGAAAACCTAAAAATTTAAAGCAGCAATTAAAGTCAAGTTAATTCAACCTCTATATTGTACAATATGTTTATACCCCACAAGGTTGCTGTTACATTTAAATATATAATTAGAGAGAAAGAGAAGTATGGTGGCAATTAATAACTTGCAATGCATCAGGAGACTTCGCTGTGACATCTGTCCCCATGGAGATTCATGTGATGTGTTTTATCACGCCATTGCCATCTATTTCTTATGAGTCTCAAAAGCGCAGCAGTTGACGCACATAAGTGAAGGCGACCCAGTATACTGTGTAGTCAAGCAGAGTGAATTAACCCAGTTTAAGGCAGTGGAAGTCACCGAGAAACGAGAGAGTGACCTGACAGATGGGAAATTAGGATTTGTCTGTTTAAACGGTTGTCTGTGGACGGCGGATGAAATAGATAACTCTGTGAAGCGATGAGTGGATAGACACTTCATTTGAGGCTGTGTCTTACACAGGTTATGCTTTTCTACATCTTGCACACATTAAAAACCTTTTCAATTCTGCACATAATTCTTCAGGATATATTTTTGATCAAGTCAGCTGGATCCTGGTAATTATAAGAGTGTAAGCACTACTAAGCAGTAGGATTAAAGGAGTAGTTTTCTCAAAAATGAATAGTATTATTTACCCTCATGTCATTCCAATCCCATATGCTGTTGGGTTTGTTTATTTTTTCAGTGGAAAAGGAGACATTTTAAAAAATCTTGAAGCAGTTGTTTTCTATTAAATAACATTGATGTCCCAAAAAAAAAAAAGAAGAAGAAAAAGAAAACAAAAAATAAAAGTAGTTTGTATGAGAAAAAGACCACCTTTATTTTTCACGTAAGATTGCCCATGGTCTTTTGTAAATTGAATGTGTCTGGCTTCCGGTGTCATTCGCTTCCAGTTATTTTTAGCTGTACAAAACAGCTCATTATGCTGCTTGAAACCGCAAACTGGTATTATTTTACCATATTATTTTAATGTATTGTCCTAATTATTAATACATTGGTTTGTAGTGCAAACAGTTTTACTGCACTTTGATATTCTTCTTGTTTCCCTATAGCAGCTAATGAATCGGAAGTCTCACATATTCACAGAAAACAGCTTACTTCCACATTGAAAAATAAGGTGGATAGTGCAGTATGCAATATCAAATGTATTGCAGAAGTCATATGGACCACTTTTAACATTATTTTATTGTGTTTTTGGGCCCTTTTGGAGTTGACCAACATGGATACCACATGTGACGACAGAATTTTCATTGTTAGTTGAACCATCCCTTTAATCAACTTAATTGCACAGGAAAAAAATATTTTACAAGTTTGCTTATTCATTATATTAATTAATATGATGCAATTTGTTTGAAAATGTGCAGGGTTTTTTCCCCCATTAAAAATCATCAGTGGGGTGTAAGATGATTAAACAAAAACCACCAAAACATACAAATTTAAAAATTACCATGTTAATGTGTTGCTTTGTATTCAATGTCTGATGGTTGGACATTTCTTTTATTTTACTTTAAAGCATAAAAATGGCTCCAGGAAGCTGACAGCAGTCAAATTATGAGATGAGAGAATAGGTTTCCACCTCTGTCTGCATTGCATTCTCTGTCCCAGCTACAGTAACACAAAATCTTTTTCTCTCTCTCGGCTGTTGTCCAAAACCATGCACTTATAGCTCATCGTCTCATTTATCATCAATTATTCTACCCTTCTCTTACCTCTGCTTTTTCCTCCCGTCTAAGCTGTTCTCTTTTCCTCCTCCACGGGCCTTACTGCCCTCCTCATTCCTTCAATGCTTGCTTTGTGCATCCTTCCCTCCCTCTGCCTCTTTCTCTCTCTCCCCATTTCTCCAGAACACAGCTGGACATGTGGATGAACACATGGAACAGACCCTGAGGGGTAGAGCGCAGTGTCAGTATGCTGATGACCCCTGCTCTGCTCAACACAAACACATTACACAGCACAACAATGAGAGTCATTTGGCCTTTTTCAACAGCTAGTGTTTCATAATGACAAATATTAATGACACATAGGAAATGTATTCATTTAGCACATACTGTTTTCCCCAACGAGAAATGCTACAGCTCGAGTGATTCATCCTCAGGCGACAGTAACATAAAAGAACTGCAATGCAAAGTCTCAAAATTGGCTAGAAAAGCACAAACTAGTACAGATATGTGACAGAGCAACAGTGAAACAATAGTTTTGTTAAGGTGTAGTGAGTTGAGTACAGTAATCAAGTTCTATGTGAAACACGAGTGCCATCCTGTATGAAATCCACAACATGTTTGATTTCTCCTCGTTTATTTTTTATATACACAAGGAGAAATAGTACACGAAGTACATGAAGTACATGAAGTTTGATTGACAGGTGATCAGACCAAAACATTTTTGTCTGACAAACACACCAGACTGGAAAGTAGATTAATGTTAGTGGACTTGAACTTGAAAAATGGTGTGTATTGAAATCTTTCCCCGGTTGAAACAAGATACCTTCTGATATTCATTCATGTTTCTTTCATGTTATAACTAGTAAAGAGGAAGAGATGATCGAACTGAGGCGCAACAGTGATCTGTCACAACTCAATAACAAGGCACAAAACGGTATTTATTGTTTGAATTTCTTTAAAAAATGACAAAAATGTTTCTTTGTTTTAAACCTAAAGCTCTGTCTTGTCTGTGGGTATCCTCTTTGCTCTGTGATGTAACAGTTATTTTTAACTGCGTGAGAATATGATGTGTGGCATGAGAGTGGCATGGCTTGTTGGACATAGCAACAGTAACAAAGGGGGGGCGGGTTTTTGCGAAGGGTTAATTACTCAGCTGTAGTTTCAAACCTGTATGCAATGTATTTCTTCTGCTGAACGCAATAACCAGATCAGTATTTGGATTGGCTGCCAAACAAATTCGGGTCCAATTAACTTCCATTGTATTTTTGGTCCATACAATGCAAGTGAATAGGAACTGAGGAACTTTTTGGTTACCAACATTCATCAAAATATAAAGGTCATAGAGGTTTGGAATGACATGGGGTGAGTAAATGACAGAATTTTCATTGGCTGAAATATCATTTCAAAATCTCAACGACCAGTGAAATGTAGCGTTGCTCGTTGTATTCTGTTAGGACAAAAATTCAGATGATCAGTCTACCCTTTAACACCTCTTTACTGCAAAAACTAATCTTCCTAATGGGTATTTTTCTTAAAACACTTATATTTATGCACTTACTGTATATTTAAGATAATATTTATGAAAACAAATCATAGTACTTTATGCCTTGTTGCTTTTCTTGTTTCAAGCATTTTCAGATATTGTTACTGAAAAGCAAGTCAGAGGAGACTAACAAAAAAAGTTACAATTTGATTTTGTGCTGTGCATGTATTGGCAGGACATTGTCATAATGAAGTCATATTTAGATTTTCGCGGTACAGTTTCCTCTGTGCACTGTATTCTCCTACCCAGCCTTGTGTCTACGGTACCACGCCACATCACGGCAAATTCGGCATTAGATTTATTGTTCTCAGTTGTAACCTGTCTTTCCTTAGAAATGTAGTTCCTTACTAGATCCAATTTTGTTGTTGCATTGTTTGAATCCTCTCTGGAACTGTCAGGCAGCATGTAGAGTTTTGTTATCGAAGGTGATTTTACCTCCCTAAAGATATCGAACACACTCGTCTACTACAAATTTATTTCTCTGCACCGTGTTGTCAAAATGGGGCCAGACTTTCTTATTCCCTGTCCCTGCAGGAAAACACATGGGTCACAAAAACTGCCAAATACAGATGCCTAGCCACAGCCGCCTGTAGCTTGAGAGCTCAGCACAAAGAATAGTGTATGTGACACTGCATTTGATGGCTGTGCCTGTTGCCCTTGTTGTCAACTTCAACGCAAAAGGGCGCTTGGCACCTGCAGATGACATCCTCTTTGCTATGGAGAATTCTTTGACTTTGCCTTTGAGCTGTGTTAGACTTTAAGAGCAACATTATGGAGATGGAGCCTTTGAAGAGAGGGAGGAAGACAGACATTAGAAATACAGCTAAAGGGGCAGTAGTTTGGGCTTCAAAGCTTGTCCGTTGCTTACGGCCGCCAGCCACAGGCACGTCACCCGACTGCGTACAGCACTCACATAAATAGTGCAACCATTAAATATTCAAAGGCTACTCTGACCATTTGTTCGAGAAATTGCAGCAACGCTCATTTCCCCAGTGGCAAATAGTTTTTATTTTTATTATATATGAAGGAATGAAGGGAAAACAAGATTCTTTCAGCAGTAGGATGTTTAAAATTCCTCAAGGAAGATGGTATCTTGTTGGAAATGAC
Source organism: Poropuntius huangchuchieni (assembly GCA_004124795.1). NCBI lineage: Eukaryota > Metazoa > Chordata > Actinopteri > Cypriniformes > Cyprinidae > Poropuntius > Poropuntius huangchuchieni. The sequence goes on along the minus strand of SCHK01172339.1, from coordinate 14,804 downwards.
AGTTTTAGTGTTGGCGGGTGGTTCAATCAGATGTGATCGTGTTTATGAAACTGAAGAGCGATGTGTGCTGTCTCCAGCAGACTGCAGGTGGATGGACTTATTTGTGCTGAAAATGAGCCAGGATTTTATAAGCAGCCATGCTGTGTGTGCCGGTACTACGCTCGTTCCTTTAAAAATAATAATAGACTAAGTACTGCATTTGGTTAGCAGCAAAACGGTCCAAAGATCCGACTGGAGGATCTAAACAAAATCTGCAGATCTTTATGATAACTTTGGTGGATTGGGTTTGTAATAGTATCATATTTATCACTGCTCTGTCTTCTGCTGTTCAGATGCGGTCAACCAGGAGAGTGTCAGTGTGGCCAGTGGGACTCGTTGGAGGTCGGAGGTACGAGCGGCCCTTGGTGGAAAAGGGGAAAGTGGTCGGCTGGTACACTGGCTGGAAGGCCGACAGGCCGTTTGCAATTGACATGGCTGGTAAGACACCACTAAAATCTCTTGAATTTCTCATTTAACAACATGCACGGGCATTAAAACACCACTAGCGATTTCTTACTGAAAGATAATGGAGTTGAAAAGTCTTGCTGCACCATTGTTGCCTAACCAGGAAAAAAGGCACATATTTTTAAATGTATGACAATTATGCCTGTTTTACACTATGTGCAGGATGAAACGTTGACATAAAAGCATGCGTTCACACTAATGGCATTTCTGCTGTGTAACAGAACTGCAGCTCAAAATAACAGAAAATTACAGACAAATTAAGTCATTTCCAGGTTATTGCACTGTATTTTCTTTAAAAATGGCTATCGGAGTGTATCATTGAAAACTATGGAACAGAATCTAAACAATGACTAAATAACTTGTCAGTTCATTATTTTATGTTGCTCTAGGAAACGCTGTATTGATAAATCAGTGTATAGTGCATTTTCTCAAGATTTTCTTCGTTTAATACATTTAGTGCTGAAACTGCCCACTGTAAATGATACAACTACAACAAACAACAACAACAAACCATGCCTTAGACATGAAAAATCCTATGCATCGTGGCTTAATGGGGTTTTTGTAGCTGGTTTAGTATTACAGATTAAGCAGTCGTTTGAAAAAGCTTGTTTGACCAGTTCTTG